>VZTO01024762.1:39849-62966 GCA_013400615.1 Syrrhaptes paradoxus
CTCTATTTTATAGGTTTCACAGTGTATCTCATTTATTTTTCTTTTATTCCATGGCTGCCCCATATGCTGATCTATTAGGCTGTTAAAGGCAACAGTGTGTCATGATAGCTCTTGCGTTTAGGTAAATTGTTTCTTTACAAAACTGGAGTTTACTGCTCTAATTAGAAGTCTTCCTAATAAGAAACATTGCAGAGAAGAATAATGAAAGACAAGGCTCCCATACCTGCCTTTAGGGAGCAAGCTCAAGCTTGTGGCGGTGACAGATTCACGCAAGGATTGTGCGAGATGCAAGGGCAAGCAGCCTCTGCTGGATTCTGCTTGAGCTTAGCCGTGTAAGAGCTTTTTGTCATGAGGCATACATGCAATACAGGACATCCCTGTGGGTAAAACCTCTCTGAACTGCAGCTATGCTGAAGTAAATAATTGCTCTGTAGTCACTGGTGCATTAAGGAGAACTGTAAGGGGATCCTTACACTGTAACAGACATGTTACCATCTTTATATGTGAAAACCTTGGTTTGCTTTGTAGTGAATGTATTTTGACAAAATTGTAGATCAGTACTAAGCTGCAGCTAATTACAGCAAATACATCTATGTGGCTGTAGCCAAGAAGATTAGAGAAATCCTTTTACTTATATTTGAATGCCTTGGATTTTAAAACTAAGAAAGAGGCTAAAATAAATGGATTTTATTTTGCAAGGAAGACCAAGTCCTAGGAACTTTTGGTGTAATATGGGGGGAAAAAAAGGCAGTGCAAGTGGTACCTGAGTATCTGGAGCAACATTTTAGCTGACCAGTACTGGAATGTTCTTTATTTGCAGTTTAGGAACAAAATGTTAGAATATCTATTTTCTTCTGTTTGACAAACGTTAAGCCTTAGTTATAGCTGGCATCAAAGAATAATAGGGCTGTAAGAAACTTCCAGAAAAAATCTCTTGTGTTTCTTCAAGCCAGAATCAACTAGGTATATGTCATATTCCCAGCAGGTGTTTGCCTTCTTATTCTTCCAAATATGGAGACTCTACCTCATCTTTAGGTAATTATTTCAGTTCTGATGTCCTCTTCTTCAGAATTTTTGTTCTTAATGTCTAAATTACTAAAAAATTATTACTCCTTTTAAAAGGGTAACAGTTTTCATTTTTCTTACTAGGACTTCGCCATCTCTTAATAGCTCCATTCTCTGCCTTTCATCAAAAAGAAGACTGGAATAATACATTTTTGCTAAGTCACTTATTTTGTCTTCGCTTCTTAAATAGGACCCTTGTCATCACAGTTTACTGCTTGGGGTCTAATTATCTAGTGGGGTGTTTTTTTTTTGTTAGCTAACCAAAGTTTAGTTATTTAGTGCATTGTGTTTTTATTTAGAGGCTGCATGAAGGATATATTAAATTTTAAACTGATAGCAGAACTCCTCCCTATATCAAAGAAATGGGCATAACTTTAAACTTGGCATCTGTTGAACAGCTTAAAAAAAATGATGATGTAGTGGGAATTCTTTCCATTCTGTGAATCATGTTAGCACTGTTTTGCAACCACAACTGGAAACAGGCTAATGCAATTTCCCGTTGCTTTTTGTAACTCCTTTTTCTTTGGTTTTGAAATTATCATAGCATGTGTGCCTCTAAATAAACAAGGGGGACAATAGCATGCCTTTAGTAGGACAGGTTTCTTCCCTGAATGGATTCTTAAAGCTAGGACATTTCTCAGAAAGACAACCATTTTCAAATTAGAAATTGCCATTGACAACAGCCCACATCACTGATTTATCCATTCTAGTGTTTCACTACCCTGTTTTTCAAAAGCAGTACTTTGCATCTAGTGTGGATTTGTTTTGCCTTGAGCTGTATTTATATTGTTTTATCAGTTTTTGTGATCAGATCCAGCCCAGCCCTGAGTTTCTGATTGTGTTGACTATAAGCTGAAAAAAGGAAGATGAGGAGGGAAAACACTACATAATCAAGGGAAATGGCTGAATTTAGAACGTCTTTCTCTAAACCTCTTCAAGTTGGAAGCATAGTGGGAAAACTGAGATTCTAACATATAAACCTGTTTACCAGAATGCATTTAACTGCAGGAAAAATTCTAGTGAGATTTTCAGAATACCTATAATTAAGAAAGCAAGCTGCCTATTGTAAAGCTTTGAAAAGCTGAAGAGCTTTTCAGTTCCTCAGAAGAGGTTTTTCAGCTAATGGAGTATATGGCACTATGTTGCCAGTAGATGGCATGTGCCCCGCATCCATGGTTATCGAATGAGTTACTAAGAATTTCAGAGAGAACAAACCGAGAGACTAAATTAGCTTGTGTCTAACTACAGAAAGAAACATTGGAAAAGTCCTTTTGCTCTGCTTGCTGATGCTTTGTTGCAGGTTGCTGCACTGTCTCTCAACAGCTGATCATACATTTCACTTTGTTAGAGGGTTTTTTTCCCATATTCCTCAATGTTTATTGGTAAAATTCTCAGTGTCTGGAAAGCTATTGGATTGTTTTTTTTGTTAAATATAAAGTACTAGTTCTTAAACTATACAAATCTAGAGCCCACAGCATGAAGGTAATCTTCCAGTACGTTGAATGTGCATCTGAGCTATTTGTGCTTTGGTCAGGTTCTTGGTCAAGCTGGGGTGGATAGTGCTTAGCTGACATCCTCTGTCGAGAGCTTTCCTTTTTTCTCCTTTTTTTTTTTCTCCTCAAAGGTTTGTATTTTGCATTTCCAGATAGAATATGACAAGGGATGTGTATATAGAATCATAGAATGGTTTGGGTTGGAAAGGACCTTAAAGATCATCAAGTTCCAACCCCGCTGCCATGGGCAGGGACATCCTCCACTAGACCAGGTTGCTCATATGTATGTACACCACTTAGCAAGATTTTATATGTATCTGTGCTATCCGTACTGTTAAGCTGTTCAGACCATTAATAAAAGTTGAAGACCGTTCCAACAGGTTATGGAATCAGAAATCCTTATCTTGGTTTTGAATAGCTAACACTGAGGAAGAAGAGCCCTCATGTTGTACTGTGCCCTTTTTCTTAGGTAATAACAAAGCTTGCAGGCATGGAAGAAGAAGAACTTTCATTTTCATCCAAAGAAGAACAGCAGCAGCTTCTCCAGAAAGTCCTGCAAGCATCTGACTTGGATGCTGAGGAAGAAGTAGTCGCCGGAGAATATGGTTCAAAGTCAGCTCAGGTAATGAAGAGTGTTTTGAAAAGGATGACCACAAGTGCAATAGAACTGGACCGTTCTATTTTAATTCTAAATGTGATGCTATCATTGATGCCCTAGGAGCTCTGTGAAACATTGGAGAAGAGAATAGCACTTAGCTATTTGAGTTATTCACTTGTTGGGCACTAGAAAGTTAGACATGGAATTCATGTGCTCCATCGTATTTGAGGGAGAAGATGACATCTGTTGTTAGAGATTTTGAAGTAAATCTTCTAAGTCACAGGCAATGAAAATACTTTAAAACATTTTTAAGATACCCATATGTCATGGCACATACTCTTTTGTGGTGGCACTGTGCTCTTTGAATCGTGCCCTGATTTCCTTATGCTCAGAGGACAGAAGTGTTAAGAGCCACTTTTGTTCATTTTAAAGAGAAGTACTATTATTGTGGGTAGTAGTCTGACATTTTCAGCAACAGATATAAGAAAAATAAATAGCCTGAAACATTTATTGATACATAAGTTAAAATCAAGCTACAGTGTGGCAATTAATTTTTAGAGTTATTTTTTAGCTAAATGGCATTGTGCTGAAATGCATTAGGAATTGCTACTCAATCTTTACATATTAAATCTTATATATGTTTGTATTCTTATGGTGAGTGGCAGGCAATTACTTTCTTTGTGAAAATTTTTCTTAAGAAAAAAAAACTTGAAGGTTTTTTGTCATTAAAGTCACTAAATGAACAGTGCTGCCCAGTAGCCAGTGGGCATCAGTAGGTTAGGGTTGGTCTGTGTAATCACGTGTTTTTTCTTGCCTTTCCTGCAGGTGTCACGTCGTACGGGCACAATGAGCTCTATGTCAGGAGCAGATGATACGGTTTACATGGAATACCACTCTTCACGGAGTAAGGCGTCTTCAAATAAACACATCCATCCACTATTTAAGCGCTTCCGGAAATGACGTCCTTCATGTGTGCATTTTGTTAAAACTGTGGATCCATGTACCTGTTTCCATAACTGAAAATATGGAGTTGAAATTTCTGACAGGTCCTTTAGGAGACTTTTTTATATGCATCTATATATCCACATATTTACTTAATGATATATGTGCTCTCATGGGTGAATGTGAAAGGAAAAAAGGAACTAAATCTTATCGCAGGAAAGATATTATCCATTGACTGGATCCTGGTTATACCTGTGTGGTTTTCAGGGTAATTAATAGAATTTATTTTTATCAGCTGAAGACCCTTTTTCAGAAGAATTCTGGAAAGGTTTTGTAAATGAAGTTTGTACTGATGTTTGAAATATTATTTATCTGATTATTGTGTATGCTCAAAAAAATACTGTTTTTTCTAAAAAAACAAATAAAAATAATTCAGTGAGCTGAACAACTCTTGATAGGAGCACTTTACACAATATTTTTAAACAGGGAGCTAGTTTATACTTGTGATATAAACCTGTCTTAAAATTCTAACAAATTGTTTGGAAATATTTTGAAGCTCAAAGAGAAGGAGAAAGAGGGACTCTGCTCCAAAGTAAACTCAAGGAAAGCATTTGCTCCATTTTCCTTATTTTTCTTGCTACTGTTGAGAAGCTGCTGAAATAAAAGCTGCTTCCCTTGTTGCTTATGTTCTATTTATTAACCATGCAATAAAACCATTGTAACTGCTAAACAGTGCAGTGATACTGCGGAGGCTGTTATTGAAACAAAAAGTGTTTCAACTTGTCATAAGATGAGTTGGAAGTAGATGTATAAAGGCAAGATTCCTGAGTTTGAGGGTTTTTTTCTTAATGAAGATTGCTGTGTGGTGGACACACTGGAGGGAAGGGATGCCATCCAGAAGGACCTTGACAGGCTGGAGAGGTGGGCCCGTGCAAACCTCATGAAGTTCAGCAAGGCAAAGTGGGTCAGGGCAACCCCAAGCACAAATACAGGCTGGGGGGTGCGTGGATGGAGAGCAGCCCTGAGGAGAAGGACTTGGGGGTGTTGATTGATGAGAAGCTCAACATGACCCAGCAATGTGTGCTCACAGCCCAGAAAGCCAACCGTGTCCTGGGCTGCATCAGAAGAAGCATTAGCAGCAGGTCAAAGGAGGTGATTCTCCCCCTCTACTCTGCCCCCCATGAGACCCCACCTGGAGTACTGCATNTAGGAAGAAATTTTTCACTGTGAGGGTGGTGAGACACTGGAACAGGTTGCTCAGGGAAGCTGTGGATGCCCCATCCCTGGAGGTGTTCAAGGCCAGGCTGGATGAGGCTTTGAGCAACCTGGGCTAGTGGAGGGTGTCCCTGCCCATGGCAGGGGGTTGGAACTTGGTGATCTTTAATGTCCTTTCCAACCCAAGCCGTTCTATGAAATGGAGAATATAGAAATATTGGAAGCATAATTCAGAACACGAGGTGCTTATTTTCAGTGTCTGAATCAGAGTCAGGTAATTGAAAATGGAGCTGATCTGGTTCAGTTTAAAACTTTAACAATCTCTGAACCCTGCCCTGTAATGTGTGGTTCTTTCTCTTCTGAGTCTTCTGCCTCACGAGCTGGGACGAGCCATGGCAGTGACTGAGCGGCTTATATGGAAGAGATTAATGTGCAGTATTCTGGTGCTGATTTCCTCTTCCCAGTTTTAAAGCATTATTTACTTCTAATAGTACCAGCTCTTGTGGCAACAGTTAGTAGAAAAGTGAGAACTGAGTAATGGGAGGGGTCTGTGACAATGGGATAGCTGAGCAAGATAGCCAGCAGGTCTTTGCATAATTCTCTAACACGCTTTATGAATTGCTTTGGCACTATTTTCCACTCTTCATAAACTTGGAAAAAAAAGAACCCTACTAAATGTGGAAATGGCTTAATAGTAATACTAATTTTTGTCATTGTGGCAGTAGTAGTAGCTGGATTTAGAGCAGTGCTCTAGTTCGTATGCAGTAAATCTTGTCTATGATGACTAATGATCTTATTCTTCTAAGTAATGAGTCTGTGGGGTGCAGTGCTTTCAGCATCAAGTAAAACAATAATTTTATGAGGTGAGAATTACTCTGTGGTTCAGTTATAGTGTGTTGGTATTCAAACTTTAGTTTTAATTACCTTGATATGATCAGTGAAGTTAATTACTGCCTGCTATTACTCCAGACTGTAGCTGCGAGTGGCACACTGGTGTGCATTTACTCACTGCAAAACTGTTGCTGCTGCGCATGGAAGCATCTGTACTGGAATATGGGCAGTCAGTTCTGCTTTCTAGACAGGGTTTGGGTGCTGAGAAACACTGCTGGTTCCTGGGGCTTTTGTCATCCTGGCCCCTCACTACTCCAGTAGCCCAGCAGTGCTCGAAGGTACAACTCCTCACCCGACACTTGTGACAGACTGCTCCAGGATCGGTCTGGAATCCCAGCCCTCTAGGAAACCGAATTGTCTTTGTGGAACCACAAAGCTCAGCGCTGTGTTTTGTCAGGCGGGTGTCTTTATTTGAAGCAGTGCTGTTGACTCAAATCGTAACACTTCACTGTGACCAGGCAGCGTGTGGTGGGCTCTGGGTGCTGGCTCTTGGAGTGCAGTTGGGGCCTCACGTGCTTCATCAGACACTCTTGGCCAGTCCTCCTCTTGTGCAAAGGGATAGTGAGATTCCTTGAGAAGTAGATTGTGGAAAAAACATGCTTGCGAGTTCCATGCTTGCCTTGAAAATGGTGCACTTGAATAAAATCTTGCTTTTTGCCATTGCACTGGTTACATACGCTCCCGAGATGCTGCTGTTATCCCCAGGGGCGTGTCCTTGCACAACGTGGCGTGTGTCCTTGCAGCAGGAAGGTGCAGTTCGGTTCATGCGTCCAGATGACTTGCAAATGAACAGCGAGACCTGATGATTACCCAGAAGGGATTTGTTTGCTATAGGGCTCTCACTAAACCAGGGGCAAAATAACACTTTGATGTGTCAAAACTTTGTTGCAGACTATGAGCAATGGCAGAGGCAGGTGAACTTTGGGGTAAGTACATTATTTCTTGGAAGTCTGTGGGCAGAGGAGGTTGATTTTCTTGGACCTAATTCTGGTTTCTTTGCTGAAATAAAAGCTTTTACTCTGCTCCCTGGCTACCTCCTGAGGCTGAATTCCATCCCGAATAAACTTCATCTTCTTGAGGAATCGTCATTTTTTAATAGTTCTTTTCTTTGTGTATGTTTCTGATAGGCTACATAACTGAAAGCTGTGTTTCTCTGCTCTTCATCCTCATGGCAAACCAACAAGTGTATGTCTGCGAAGGGTTTAATGCTTGAAGGATATTGTTGTTATCATTCATTAGGATGGCCTTCTAGACTGAAAGGCCACAGTGACATTGGGTTGGTAATTTCAGCAGCATTACAGCTCAGCAAAGCACTGAACTACAGCCAGTTTCCATTCCTCTGGTTTCCTATGCCCTCTGGGCATAGTTTTCAGTAGTGCCTTAGTTTTTTCTCGTGTGTTTAAAAACTCAGGACTTCAAGGCAAGTAAGTTCTCAGGATAACTTAATGTAGTTCACAATAAGAAGCACAGGATAAGGATCTAAACCTGCTACAAAGTCCACAAATAGAGCTGAATTCTTTATTTGTTGCAGTCAGTTCATGGGGGGTTTGTTAAGCACTGAACAGTAAGTCACGGTGCTATCAACACTTGGGGTTGGCCAGCTTGCTCTTATTTAAAGATCTTCTTTTTGTACAATATTCTGCTAGGATTTTATTTGTTGTGAGATGGTAAATGAAACCAAAGATTGAGAGAAGTAGTTTTCATTTTTCTTTTAAACTGAAGCCACTCCAGTAGTAAATTACTCACTTCACAGCCTGTTAAGTTCAAATTTGTCCCTTCTTCAGGAAAAGGCATGGGGATTCAGAAAGCATTTTAAATTCCAAAGAGGTAACTTCATAGCTTCAAAACATCTTTCAAAGATGGATTTGCAGACAGTCAGAAAAGGCAAAAATTATGACTAACTGCATGGCTTTTTCAGTGAAGAGATTTTTCAAACTACACTGAAAATTTTTGCTTACATTTCTGACATTTCTACGCTGGTTTTCAGCTTTTCTTCCTTGCAAATGTTCTGAAGAGCCCATCTGGACAGTCTGAGCTGAAGGCACTACTTGGGTAAAGTTAACTGCCTCCAATCAAATCTCTTTTACTTCCATAAGTTATACTTGTAGATGCATTGGCTATTTAAGCAGTTATGTAAAACATATACAAATATTGTACTATATCATAAGGTTCAAATAATAACAAGACAGATACAGCCAAGACTGTTAAAAAGTGAGAATAATTCTAACAAAACAATTGCTGGTAAGATGATAATGTAGCCATTGACTCTGAATACCAATGTTATTAGGACACAAAAAAAGCTTCAGCTGAACTTTGTCCGAGTTCATGCAAGAGGAGGGCAAGTTTAAATTGGATTTAGAAATAACTAAGTGAAGGTAACAAAGTACAATTAATATGAGCCCACTAGGGGGTCTAGACTGGGAGAAGAGTGCGACTGTGGATTTGGAGACATCATCCAAAAATAATACATAATCTAAATTATTGATAGTCAAGTTTAGTTTATTCTGTGATCCCATTACATACCAGAAGTTAACTAAAATTGAAGCACTTCTACTGTGAAGAGGCATGTACTCCAACTTGTTTGAAATAACAAAAGTCCAAACTGACTAGTTACATAAAACAATTTTTCAAACTCAACAGACCAACAGGCTAGGATGAACATCATTGTTTAAAGAACTGTGAGTGTGTTTTCGAGTCGGTATTAAGATGTCTAATAAATATACATGCTGGAAGACTGTAGCAGTAGGAGAAAATATTTATCTTCCAAGTCACATAAATGTATTTTGTTTGGCTAGTGCTGGTGGCACAACTTCTCCGTTCTCTATGGTTTGGTGGGTTTACATGGATTGGAAGGAGGTTTTATCTCATGGCTACTACACTCACCACTGTTCCGGTGAATTCTGTGGCTATACTGCTGGACTTCTTTTACCTGAAACAAGTCTGTGATTGTATTTGGGAGGAAAACAGGATCAGTCAATGCTGATCCCTCCACCAGTTTAGGTTACACCCTAAACCCTTCACTATGTAACACCCTCTGCTGCTCTTTCAAATGTTTGTTGGTTTCTTTCCTTCACTCTTCTTTTCTCTTTTTCAGCTCTGCCCTAGGAAACTCTTATTTCAGCTTCATCGGTCTCTTGTAGCATAAATTTTGGGGTTTGCTCATAATGTTGATTATTTAACGTGCTCCAGTTTGCAAGTTTGACTGCCAGCTCAGATTCTGCCATCATAAGGGTGCTAAGTGTGTCAGGAAAGCAGCAGCCTTAGTGGCACATGCACACATTGATAACCCCAATTTGAAAGTCAAAGAGAAGCACACAAGTATGACCTGGCACAGCAAAAAGCACACAGTTTAATTACACATTCCATGTTGTGGCAGCCCACATGTATTCATTCCCATTCATAAATATTCCCTTCCTGTTCTTGGCTGTTTAACCACGATACAATTTGTCTGTTGTGGTCTGGAGTACAATTTTTCTATAGCTAACCTAGAAAAACAAACTTGTCTCTGCACTGATGGGTTACTATAGTGTTACTGATAATTGTTGCAGGGTAGTAATAGCGTTGTTGTACTAGTGTAGCTGAGCCTCCCTCTGTTAGTGGCTCTGCTTTTCTACTCCATTTAACAAAACTCCTAGAAATTGCTATTACTTATAAATATTTTTGAACATTAAAACGGGCTTATATGATAACCCATTTTGTGACCCTTCTGTCATCTGTTATTTTCTTATGACAAAACTTTTAGGCCCACTGGTCCTCAGACCTCCTACTGGTCTACCACCTCCATTATGTAAAAATCATGGTTCTGTGGATGTCAATTCGCTCGTATCTCCTTTTGTACAGGGAAGGCGCACTTCATACAGATTTGCAGAGTATCATCCTTGTTCCCCTTCAAATTCAGCAATTTTCATCATTAATGCCTTGCTGCTTTGTGCTTTCTTCATTTATTTATTTCTGTTACACGCAGCTGTTGCCTCTAAGCTACTCTGGAAATTCTTCAGGACAGGGTGGTTTTGGTTTTGTTTGTAAATCATTGATGGCACTTTCTAATAAAAATACAAGATAGTAAATAGTAATGGAGCTGCCTCATAGGTGCTCCCTGGTTGGGTCTCTTTTCTCAAATGGCACACACACTCCACCTTTTCTTTAAAAGCAGACAGCCAGTAAATATAAATTCTTATTCGAAGTTAATTATGTACTTTGAAGTTTTTCTACAATTTTTGTTTTTCTTTTTTTACATTAATAAATATTTGCATGTGAGTAATGTCAGAAACTGTCTTAGTCTTTCCATTGTTGAGTGCTATCTTGAAAAAACAACACTGGTCTATCCAGACAGCAGAGAGAGCGTCAAATCCCTCAGGAGACGTAGCACAATGGATAGCGAGGATTTTTTCTTGAAATTGGCTTTACTGTGAGTGTATAAGCTGCGGATAGAAACCTGATAGCTGGTAATCACAGTGTGTTTGACTAAAGATTTGCTGAGGTTTGCCAATAATGAGATCTGAAGGTCTACAACTGTTTTACATGCCACAGCAGGTGAGCTAGTAAATAGAGAATATGTATAAATGTATACAGGAGGAGACTGGAGGATTCATTAGTGAGCAAGGTAACTATTTAAGAACAGCTTGGCAAGGTAGAAATTACATAATGAACAATCCACCAGAGACACTACAGATGTGAAGGAACGTAGCAGCCTTGCTGCAATTAAAGACAAGACGGCTCTCCTTTGTAACGTTGAACTCACATCACAGCACTCTCTGTCCTGTGTTGCTGCCTTGCACATTGGTTCCAAGTTCTGTGGTTTAGTGTCTCCTGAAGTGAATGGCACATGGATGGTTAGTGCTGCCTTCAGCTCCCGGTTTTACTGCACACGCACTCTCTCAGTGGGATCTGTGTTTCAGGCCATTTTAGTGCAAACAAGCAAACGAGAATCTAACAATAGGTAAGCTGCCGGGAAGACTGAGTGAAAGTGGAGTTACACTACACAGTTCCTGTGCTGGGACTACTGCCACCTCCAGAAATTCCTCAGAGGAAAAACAGGTACTGTGCTGGTGAAGTGCTTACAAGACAAAACTTCTGAAACTCCTTTTCAAGCGGCTTGGCTAGAAACACTCTTTCCTACAATGATTTTCATGGAAAAGAGGTGACGGTGGGAGAAGAGTGAATGTCCAAATACAGAACTAACTGCAAAAATGTACAACCAGAGAAAGCTACTGCCAGTTGCAAAACTGTAGCCTTACAGCATAATGTATCAGAGTTCATCTCGCATATTAATAAAAACAGGTGCACATGCTTTACACTGTCCTAACAGTGTATGACTTTAAAATAATAATAAAAAAGAATACCTAGCATACTGATAGCTGTGAGCAGTAGTTTTTAGGAAGGGTGCATATATTCCCTCCATCAATCTAGAAATTATGATATTAATATAATTTTTAAAGCTGGAGAACTACTGCATAAATTTGAAAAAAAAGCAAATTATTAGTACTGAGGTTAAGAATTTTTTAATTGATATAACTTAATGATTCTATGATCTATTAATATGTATAGCCAAGGGATTATATTGGTGTTCATTATGAAGTGAATTGCTATCCTATTTGTTGACTTAAAATCTAGGGACATTTCTTGTGCAATACCTTTAAATATTTGTGGTTATTTTTCATAGAATACAACAAATGTAATTTAGGTAGTACAAATAATTTCGATAGTTTAGGTTGTTCTTTGCATGTTCTAGGACTTGTGTCCATCTTTCCTGTCAAATGAATGTTCTGTTTTTAAATCCCTCTGCTTACTTGCTCTGGCAGATACTCCTTGTTCTTGTCCTCTGCTGTCTCTAAGGGAGGCATGGAGTTAGCTTTTCATTTACTTACAATGATAAATTTGTTCTGAATTTCACACTCACTCGCTGGTTTTAATATTTTTTCCCCATAAGTATTTAGTTCATGAGTAACTGTGTCTCCCAAAGCATCTTTAAATCAATATTAAAGAAATAATGTAGATAAACCGTGTAGAAATGTAGGACAAAAAGGGAAACTCCACAGGTAACCTAGACTCTGATATACCCAGATGTGCCTGACAGATGTTTCTCAAACCTGTTCTTACAAAGTTCAGTGAAAGCAATTACATAATCTCCCAAGATACCTTGGCTATCTGAAATATTAAAAGATATCCCAAAAATATCTGAGATAGGAAGGCTACCTGAAAATCTAACCAAGAAACCTGTAGCTGCAAACTAAGCCCATCACCTTTTGTCTTCTCTCTCTGACATGGATCTTTTTTTAACAAAAGATGATCACATCTGTAGGCTGTTGTCATGCTTATGGTAGTCATCTTTCCCAGATGGAATAATTCTCTTAACCTCCTCCTTATGTCATTTTTAAAAAACTTGTGTGCTTTTTCTGTTGCTGTTCTCTTTCACGTATGATGGAGCCTGTTTTAAAGACACAACTTTAGCTTAAACAAATATTTTATAATAATATAAATTTTACCACGTGCCTTTTATTTCTGTAATATTGTATCCTGTATCTACAAAGACTGATGTACATGTCTAACTTCAGAGGTAGATCTATTCCAGTGGAGTTACCAGTGATAAAATCAAGCATGTACACAAATCTTAATTGGCTTGTGTCTTGGTTCAGGACCACCCCCACGCGGTCGCGACCCCCCCTATCCCCCTCCCCTCCCGGTAAGATGGGAAAGGGTAAGAAAAAAAATAGAACCTCGTGAGTTGAGATAACGACAGATTTTAAATAATACCACACAAGGAAAACAAAAGAAAAGAGAATATAACAATAAGACAAGGTATAGAATACAATGGAAACGCTGATACAATGAATATCTCACCACCGAGGGCTTCACAAAACAAACCGTCCCGGTCCCCGGTCCCGGTCACCCTCCCCCTGAACCCGGGCATGACGTCAGCATGGTATCGAATACCCTTTGGCTGTGCCCACCTCCCAGCTCCTGTGAGGAATTAACCCCATCCCAGCTGGACCCAGGACAGCTGGCAACCTCAAAAATATAAATGTAGAAAAATAAACAGAAGGAAGACAAAAGCAAGTAACTTTGAAGTTCACTAGACTTACTATTCCAGCAGTTTACTCATAACTAAGCTGTGGAAATGTGGGTCTTCCTTGAGACTTTCCTCTGTCCCCAAGTTTTACCTGAGCTTCTGCCTCAGTTAAAACCAAGGTGGTCTCTTCCACATAATTACTGAAACTAATTAACCTTTTGTAGATTATCACTAACGCCTTCGGAATTATACAGAAATAGGTATGAAGACAGCACAAATAGTTTTGAAATTGTGCAAAACAAACTGATACACAGGTTGGAGCTCTAGTTCTCTGTGCGTGATTATAGATCCATGCAGCCGAATTGAGGGAAAACTGTGGTGTAACACTGCGTGCTTGCGGGGCACTGATTATTTTCTACAAAAGCTGAGACAAGCTGCTTACAGAGTATATCCTGTCCAAAAGACAAATCATTCTGCGATACAAATGACATCCCTGGATATTGTAATTTTCAGGAATTGTTTGTAAGGTTACTGTGTAAAGCCATTGCTATTTGTATGTGGATGCAGAAGTGTTTTCTGTTTATGTTACCGGACGATGAATGGTACTAAGAGAACTCCTCGCAGAAAGTACAGTATTTTCTAATGTATGGGAATGAATTAATGCCACAGAAAAAATAGCCCTAAACTCACCTTTTTAATGAAGGAGAAAGATAGGATAATCCTTATGTGAGCTTTTTGCCAAACCGATGGGGGAAAGAGGGGAAAAACCTAAACTTTGTCTGCATGCTTAATGGGTTGGGTAAATGTATCTGATTTGAATTATACAAAATAATAGGTTCGTTCTATTCAAGTCTCATCCCAGACCCACCCCCCTCTCCCAGCCCTAGGGGAGGGAGCGTTAAATAATAGTTGTGTAAACTGATGATCATGCGGTAAGAGTTTGGAGAAGTGCTGCTTGTACAAGTTAAAGCAGGCAGCGAAGAAAAAGAGCAATAAAAAGCAGCTGCCAGGAGCAAAGTGGACCTTTCGGAAATTAAAAGTCATGTCGTTCTTCGCGAGAGTTTTGACAATGAAATGCAAGCAGCAGGCGCTCGAATCCGAGAGGACTTCCTTTCACCGGGCGATTTTTGCCAGCAGGTTTCAGCAGCTGCCCAAACTCTCCGGCAGCCCGTCCCTGGAGGTGCCCAGCGACCCCCCGGCCGCGGCGGGGAACAAAGGCGCGGGGCCGGCGGCGGAGCCGCGGCGCGCCGGGGAGCTGCGGAAGCCCCCCCCGCGGCGGCGGGGCAGGGTGAAGAGCCTGCACGAAATGCCGGGACCCAACACCCTCAGCAACCTCTACGAGTTCTTCTGGAAGGACGGCTTCGGCCGCATTCATGAAATCCAGGTGCAGCTTCCTCGGGTATTTAGTGTTTTACTCACACTGGGATCACTCCAACCTCTCCGATCCCCTCCCCTCACACACGCCGCCGGCCGCCAGCACCGCGGCCAGTCCCCGCCGCGCCCCCGCGTTACCAAAGAGCGGGACCAGGAGGATCCCCCCGCTCCGGCTCCGGCAGCACTCGGGGGTTTTAGCACTTTTGTTTCGGTGAGGAGCCCACGAGCCCTGCCGACCCCCGGCGCCCGAGCTGCCCCCTTGCCCTCGTAGGCGGGGTGCCCGCCTCAGCCCGCGAGCTCTCCCCCTTTCCATCTTTATGCGTGTTTTGAACTTTTAGGTGGGTGCCTTAGATTTAAAGCCGGGTCGTTTCGCAGACTCGCAGAGGACTCGTTTTTAGCGGGCGGAGCGGGGCGATGCGGGCTTCTCTCGGGTCCCGGGCGCCAGGACCCGCCCCAGGGATGAGGCCGAGTCGGCGCCCGGGGCTGCTCCACCTGGGGCCGCCTCAGGCGTGCTGCGGCTCGCGGCCGGGCCGGGGCGGGGCGCGGGGGACTCCCGCCGCTTGCCTTCCTCCGGCTCAGCCCGGCGCCCCTCTGCTGTGCCCAGGGACCATTTTGTCTCTCCAACCCTCACTTCTACCTTGCCCTCCTCTTACATAAAGATCCTTCTAGGGCCTATATAGGTCCCCGGAGGGGGCGGCAGATGCGCCTAGCCCCGCTCCGTCAGCGATGGCCGGCCCACGGCTGCCGCCCCCCTCCCCTCAGCGGGAGGCGGGCGGTTTGAAACCTTCCCGGGAAGGGCTGGGGGCGGTGGAGAGGAAACGGGGGGGTAACGGTGGCGGCTGGCGCTGCCCGCCCGCGGCTGGCCCCGCCGCCCCCTCCCTTGGCGGCGCTATTGGCGGGCGGGCGGGGGGCCGGGGGAGGGGAGGCGAGAGGCGGGCGGCGGGAAGCGGGGCCTGATGGCGGCGGGAGGGTGATGGCGGCTCCTGTCACCTGGCGTGTGGCAGCTCAGGAGCACGCGGTGGGCTGGGAAACGCGAAAATAAATCTGAACGCGGGGTGGGGGGTGAGAACCGTCCCCTGCCGTGCTGTGGGGTCCGCAGGCCGCGGCGCGGCCCCTTCCTCGGTCCCGGCCGGCGGAGGTGGGCGCAAGCGCTGTTACCCCTGCTTTGGAGCGGGAGCTGGGTGGATGGGTGTCCTTCCGCCTGTCTTGGATGTTGGCATGGGCAACTGGCTTACCATAAACGCTGCTCTATCCAAAGATGAATTTATTTTTAGTTGCCTGGCAAAACACGTGGGTTTCATGCCTCAGAAGTCACCGTGCATCTCCTGGGGCCCTTTCCCCGCGCAGGGTGAAGCAGTGCTTCTCACCCTTTTCCAGTGGTGGATCCCTAACGCTTTCCACTGGCGGTACAGATCTCTTTGGGAATACCTCAAATGTGATACTTACTGCTTTGTTTTTCATATTGACCTTTCTGGGATCCCTAGGAGGGGGATTCACAGCCAACCCTGGGAGGTTCACTGCCCGAAAATCTCTGAAATAGAAGAAAAATTAAAGAGGGAGAAGTAAAAACTGAAAAGGGAAACCAAAGAGAACAGGACAGACCTTTGAATGGTTTTAGGGTCAAAACTCTGAAGTTAGGATTTACAAAGTGCGTAAAAACAACATAAAAAAAAAAAAGGTCGCATGAGTTGCTTGGTTTTGTCTGGCTTTGTTGTATTTACCATTTAGATTTCCAAAAAGAAGTGTTACGTTTCTCAGTCTAATCTGTGTTTGGTGTTAGCCAAATTAGATAGCTAATGATGAATTGCTTGACTTGATTGCTTCCTAACCAAGACACGTGCAGATGAAACCTCATGATAGCTAAATCTTTTTGTTGCGTTATATTTCTTTTTTCCGCTACCTGTGGTGAAGTAGAGAAATGGAGAAGCACTCAGTCTTATAACACTAAAAAAAAATGCTACCATTGAATTCAAGTTCTTTCACTGTCAAAACAGTGAAAATTATTCAAAATATTGAAAGGAATATAAGGCAACTTAAATAGCATATACTTTTCACTACCACTAGCTGATGCAGATATTTTATTCTTTAGTGAATGTTATTCATAGAAAGGAAAATGGGAGGAAGGAGAAGTTGTAAAGTCATACTAGTTTTTGTTCTGTTTAATGTCTCAAAAATGACTTTAAAAATCATGGATGCCCGATTTGCGTACACACTGGATGCGAATAGGCACTAACTGGATTAATAACAGTCTGTTAAATTTAACAATACAATGAACGTGAGGAATGAATTAATCTGAAACCCTTTTGTAACCAGCACAGCTACTTAAACAGTGTCCTTCAGCGCACACAGGTATTCGTAGGCTATATGCAGGAGGGGTGGGGAAGCCGAGTGCTTTTTCACAAAGGAGGTTCTGTTCTCAGTAACATGATTCCCGTTGGTCCTCGCCAAAGCAGTGATGCCTACAGCAGTTATGACAAAGGGAAAGTATTTTTATTTTGATGGGGTTAGATCTCTTTTGTCTCATCAGTACTATGCAAGCATGAAAGGTGAGGGGGGAGGGTTTGGATGCTGGCAGCTTGAATTTATGATGTGTGAAAGAATGTCTAGTGTGAGAGTGGTATGTGAGTTGTGAAAGTGTAATATTTTGAAGGTTTGAAACAAGGGAAAGAAAACCTATGCTGTGATAGAAAATATGGAAGAGAAATTCCAGTAATTTCTTTAAACATTAACTTGATACACTGAAGATCATTCTGTTGAAAGCAAGAGATGTCCAAATACCTCGTCCTTGTTTGTTACTGGTTTAAAACAAATATTTATTTGATTGGATGGTTTGACACTTTATTTATTTTCTGTTGAAGTTTATCCTTCCATGTAAATCTCATCATTGGTGGAAAAAAACAAAGTGCTTCATTAGTAGCAAAATTTGTTGAACCTGTTTTTCTGTGACCGGTGACCTGTATCCCCCTCACCCACTGCCTTTTCCTTGCAGCATTTATCTCCCATCTCATTGATGCTTTCCTGTAAAGACTCATGCTCTCAATTGTCTCCAAGTTCAGTTTCAATATTCCTAAAGTATCTCCAGGTCGAGAGATAGTTTGGGTTTTGGGACTCTTGTTTGTACATTGGTCTGCACGGGTTAGCAGCAGACCAAGCAGAAATGATAACAGTTAAGTTCCTGCTGTAGCGTTCCCCTCATCAGGGTTGCTGATACGTGTGTTTCATTTGAATACAGATGCTAACTTTTGGAAATGGTAAGAATATAATTGAAGGAGCCCTTTAACTCTCTGTTAAACTTGACTGAAAATGGCCATTGTGTTCCAGAAGTAGTTAACAGGAGCCTGGCAGAGACCACAATTGCACAACTCTTGTTTTGTTTGGAAAGGAGGCAAAACGAGTTACATTTTTTGTAAGAGTTGGTACCATATGCTAGAGTGATTCATGTATCTTAAACTTATTATTGGCAATTAAACAATTCATCTCTGTAATAAAGACTGATTAACAAATATTTCTCATAAATCAATCTTGGGTCAACATTAGACTTTCACTAGTGTAGCTGTATCAAACTTCTTTGATGTATAATTAACATAACTCTGCAAGCAGATGTCTTTAGATTCAGTTAACACATCAAAGTTAAACGTTGGTCAGTCTAACTTTTCTTGCTACTTTAACCTGAAATAAAGGCTTTAAAATTTAAGGATTTCTTCAGTATGAGATCCCAATAACATCTCTTTAACAACTCCTTTGCAGTTTTGTTTTTTTTTTCCCCTAAAATGATGATGTACCTCTACTCCATGTGAATTCGTGGAAGTTGGGTGTTTTATTTCACGACCGCGTCAGAATGAAATTTGTTTGAAATAATCAATAAGATGTCATGGTGTAGTGCAATCTTACTGGAAAACTTTGGGTTTCTTTTTATACATAATTCAATGTTTTCCAATCCTCTTTCTTAGTTGCCTGTTGCTTGTCTCCAGCTTGAATCATGCAACTTATGGATCAGCCACTAAATTAACCTCACTGAAGGAATAAGACCTCAACTTTTCCTTCCTTTTGCAAATGAACACGTCATTCTGAAGTTCACTGGTGATGAAGCTGTCCCAAAATGTGGTTTCTCACTAGGCTGCTATGCTATTGTTGTCCTTGGTTAGGTGTGAGAAACTTACAAGTAGTTTTTTGTAAAGAATAAAATGATTTACAAAAGACATTAAAAGTAAATTATTATATCTTTGTATTATACTGTTAATTTCACCCTATTTACCTCTATGTTTTTCATTTTTCAGACATTCTTTCTAACCTGTTTGATCCGAAGAGATGTGTTTTTAAGTGCCCCAAGTCCTTTCATCTTCTCAGTGTTTGGTTTCACTCATGCTTTGTGCCATAGAGCTTTGGGTCTTTTCAGTCAGAGGTCCTGAGCAGTGTGACCTCTCTGTTTGCCTTGTGAATATTTCACTGCAATGCTTAGATGCTTTCTCCTGACATTTCAAACCATTCCTTGACTGGAAGGCTGGAGATCAGGTTCTAAATGTGATTGATTCACTGTATGACAAATTGTCAGTTTCCTTTTGTGTTATTTTTCCTTAGTAATACTTTACTTTTGTTTCTCTTTGTTGCTGATACTGTAGCAAAAGCACACTCAGGAATATGGAAAGATCTTCAAGTCTCACTTTGGTCCCCAGTTTGTTGTATCCATTGCAGATCGAGATATGGTTGCTCAGGTCCTCCGGGCAGAAGGTAGAGCACCACAAAGAGCTAACATGGAATCCTGGCAGGAATACAGAGACTTACGAGGGAGAGCCACAGGACTTATTTCTGCGTAAGTGTTGTTACTCCTTCATTTTCTAGGTTTTCTTGTAAAAGCTTGATGATTTTCTGAACAACTGGACACGTCATCTGGGAATTCAGGCTTTTCTGTCTGGGGAAGTTTGTGTCTAGTGGGGGCTTCCCCACTAGAGTAGAAGTTTATGGTGAATCGTCTGTTCTGCTGAAAATGATGCGTAGTTTAAATGTGGAGTAAGCTGCCTTGCATAAAAACATTCTTGGAGAATGTGCATCAACTAGAGATGTCTGAGCTGATTCACTTATCTGGAAGCAGTATTGCAGAATTAGGGGGCTTACTAACTTAGGCACAGCACTGCGCAGATGTGGTTTTATTGCTTCAGATCTAGACTGTTGCATCCAAGTGTCAGTGTGCTGTGTGGGCTTGTTGGCCCAGGTTGGCTTTAGTTTTATTGTTCACCAAAGTGTCCCCTCAGTAAATGAATGCAGAGAAGTCACTGTATGGTAAATTCACACTGTAGTGCATCCCCATGCAGATATTTTTGTACTTGACTGATTCTGGGAGGGTTATCTGTCTCCAAAGCTTGCATAAACTGGCAGTGCATGTGGGTGTGGTTAATTGCCACTGGGAACTACTCACAGTCAGCACTGCCATAGAGTGTTTATTTATAAGAAAACTAATTTCCCGAGTCACGGACAGTCTGTTTCTTTCATGGTAGCAAAAAGCGTCATGTATTGCACTGCAGACTCAAATCTTAAGCTGCAGTTCAGAGTCAAATTAACAGTTCCTTGATATTTTGTGAAATGAGATCTTAAATCAGATAGTCAGAAAATGTCTGTTAAAGAGATTAAAGAGATTAAATTATTTTGCTGGACGATAAGTTCCTGTACCTTGCAGCAGCATTGCTCCAGGTGAAATTTAATGGGAAATACTTACATAACAATTTAAAATAAACACATTGCCTCTCTTCATAAGGAATTGAAAGATATCCCTGGAACCACTGTTCCCAAATACTCTGCCCATATGAAGCATGCAGATGCTACATTTCAGATTTTCAGTCTTCAGCACAAAGATTTCAACATATAACTCAGCTAAAAGAGAATCTAGCTGTAAATTGTTTCTCTATAGCTAGGTCTGCTATCCTATTACTCTGCAGGTTTAGAACTAGGGTAACTGAAAGTGATTTGTCAGTAATGGCATTTATGGAACTAGCTCAATTTGTTGAATTGTCAGATCTGGATGCGATACCTTTGGTAATTAAGTACCCATTCTAGGTAAAAGCAATTTTGCCAACTATCCATTCAAGTATTTATTTAATGTAATTTTAATATGAAAATTTAGCATTTTTTTAATGTTAGTTACTACTAAAATGCTAATATAGAGACATTTGTCAAATCAGAACACTGAGTGGACAAGTTCAGTCACTTCAGACCAGAGACTGACTTACAGAGTTACATACGTGTTGCAAACCGAAATTTAATGAGGACTTGCAATAAATGCAGAATAAAAGTGTAAGAGCATAATACCAAATACACATTATCACAATTTTAATTTCACCACTTGCTTTCTTTTAAGTTGAAAAATCATAAAGACTTTAATTGCAGAACTCTTACCCAGCTAATGATTGTTAAGGTGAATTGTGTATAGACGTTAATAATTTCTTCTAGGGAGGGGGAACAATGGCTAAAAATGAGAAGTGTACTGGGGCAAAAAATTCTAAAACCCAAAGATGTGGCTGTTTACTCTGAAGGAGTCAATGAAGTTATTACAGACTTAATTAAAAGAATCCACACCCTCAGAAGTCAAGAGGATGATGGGGAAACAGTGACCAATGTTAACAACCTTTTCTTCAAGTATTCAATGGAAGGTAAGCCTGGGCTGTATAACATCTGTCAAGAGAATGGATGTAAAGCAATGTGCTTATGATTAGGCATTTTTGTCAATTTTTTGTCATGCCCCATTGTGATTAATCTCAAAAGGGAAGTTTGATTTCTGTGTTCACGTTTCTTCCTACTTAGTGCACTAGATATCCGTGGAATTCCATTGCAGAGTCCAAAGAGGTGTCAGCTTGTAATTCCTGTGGAAATGCTGGTATATAGGTAAAACGTACAATCAAGGCCCTGAGTAGTTTCGGTACTCCATATTTCTGTATTAATTTCTCAAGAAGAAGGGTGTTGGCATTCTAACAGTGTGACTTCTAAGACATGTTAATTTAACAACATACTGGCCAAATTCCAGGTGGGGAATCACTGTGGGATGTATCTAAATTAGCTTAAGGTGGGAAAAGATACTGCTTTCTCCTGCCTACACATGCCAACTGTGGGGTTGTTATGCCGGCCTTGAAATCATCTGTCACTGGCTACCATTAATGAGGGACCGCTAAATGGAACTCCAGCTGGAGCTAGTACAGTGTTTCCTGTGTTCCTATGGAAATCTAATGGTGATCGTATTTTGTGCATTCCTTTAACTGACTGCATACAACCTACCTTGTTATATGTAGTGTCTTTTAAAAACATTGGTGCTCGTTGCTGACAGGCAGCTGAATAATTTGAGATTTGCAAGAACTTCCAAACTGCTCACCTATGAAGATGCTGTTTCAAGGCTGTTTGGTAAACTAACCTGAGTCTGTTCCACATTAATATCTAAAAATGTAATTCAACTAAGAGTTACCAATTTTATGGAATTTTAAACTCTGAGCTTACAGATTCACTTTAACTGATGGGTTAGTTTAAATTCTTCAAATTCTTTTAGCTTTTCATTTATACCTTGTGCCTGGCACACGCGTATGTCCTATAGGAATTGCAGTTTTAATTAACTTACGCTGTCAACCAACGTGTAAGAGTTTTTTGAAAAGACCAAGTAAAGAGTAAAAAAATGCATAAGAACCAGCAGTTGCTGAAAGAGGCACAAAAAGGCACAGAAAAATATGTCCCCAGGGATGAAAATTAGGGAAGGGAGAGTAAGTTGAAAATAGACAGATTTTTAAATTATTTTTGTCAATAAAGAAGAATAATGAAGCAAAGAACAGGGGAAAAAGAAGTTTATTAAAAAGGTTTATGTTTATATATATGTATATATATGCATATATACACACATACACACACACTTGAGAATTTGTGGAGAGTTCGATATGGGGCAAGACTAAGGTTAAACACCATATCTATTGTATCTGTTTTTAATAGGAGAAATAGAGAAAAAAGAGACTAGAGTGTTAATAGACCAGTTACTCTAATTATCTAGTTAACAGTTATTCTCATTTTCCTGGAAAGATGTGGACAAGCTGTTAACTGATGATTTAAAAGCACAAAATTTATTTTAAAACATTTAATTTTATGCAAATGGCTTTGTGAAATTATCTAAATGCCTTTTAAAATTACCTAATTACTGCACTGGATTTTAGAAAGACCATTAAATAAAATTATTTTGATAATAGGATGCTTTTGGTACTGTATCATGTGATAATTTAATAAATAAACTGGGTCATATGATCTAGATTTTGGAAGCTGGGAGGAAAAATTGCTAGAAACCTATGTTTAGAAAGTAATAAAAAATGGTTTGCTGTCAAACTGAGCAACATTTTGGCTAACTTTGGTAGGGCAGTTTCTGTCTGAGTTCTGTCCAATATTTAGTAATTTGGGTATGATTATAAAAACTGAGCTGAGAAATTTCAGGGACATTAATGGATGAGTGAGAATTAACTTGATATATGGAAGAAATGGTCCAGAGTTCAGAAGAAGAATAATCATTTAGTAAAAT
>VZTO01024763.1:15382-35566 GCA_013400615.1 Syrrhaptes paradoxus
TATCACTTTAAAGATGTTTTCATTCTAAAGCCTCTACATGCTTTATAAATACGGAGAGCACTCAGGTATAGCAGGAAAAGCAACCACTGACCCAGTTTGCAAGTAGGAGAGTTTTGGCAACAAGTGATGCAAACTTGGGTCACACACCACAGAAGATCTTACTCATAATTGTAAAAATGGTTTAAAATAAGTTTTAAATCAGAAGTCATGAAAAGCCTGTAGAATCTAACATTATTACAAGCGGCCTCCTTTAACTCCTTTTTAGACACTTTTACACTCTTAGCAACATGTAGACTTATTTAAGAATAAATTATATTGAGCTGTTACAGAATCTTGTAAATCTCCTGTTCAAAACATACCCAACTAGACACCAGAAGTACATTACTTTGCAATGTAGGCTATCTTCCCTTTCTCTGTCTTAACTTCACCACAACCCCTTCCCTCAGCTGACTACCCTTCTTTCAGATTCCCCTGTATTAACGTGTTAGCTTCAAACAGCTCAGCTCTGGGGCAGTGATTTCCTTCCTGTTCCTTGACAGCACTGACCAGCCCACCCAGAACCTGGGGCTACCACAGCTCTATCTTTATATCCCAAATATTGATTGTTAACTGCAGAGTCGGGATCACTGACGTGGGCACTGTCAGACTCTTAAAGTGTTACTTCTGGGACCTGTGTTATTTTATTTCATTTTGAAACTAAAACATATCTTTGTCATAGAACTGTAGCCTTGCTAGCCAAAAGCTGTGCTTCCCCATGGCCTGTTATTCCTATTTACAGTCAACAGGAAATACTCTCATAAGTACATGAAAATAAGTATTTTGGTCTAGGTTATAACCTATATCTTAGGTTCAGATATCTTAGATCAGATTTTAAAGGGTCCAGGTCAAGATTTGATTCTCTGCAGTTAAAGCTGGTACATGCATGAGATCAATAAAGAGGCCCATTTTGGGGTTTTATTTTGGTTATTCCAAAAGGACCAAATTTAAGAGTACCACAGTTATTCAAGATGTAGGTATTCCTGAATTAGAGTTGAATTAAGTCCATGCAAGTAGAAACAAAGCCCAGTGTAGACACTTCCATGTAGCACATTCTAATGTTGAAAACAATTTTTTGCACCCTAGTTGCCAAAAATCAACACAAATTCTGCTTCAGATGTCTTCACATTATCCTCTGAGTTCCAAAGCCTGAGCTCTCACACACAAGGAATATGTTTTCAGAATTTATTCTGTCAGCTGTGATGGTCCCGAAATCTTTTTCATGAGTTTTGAGCATGTAGTTCAGTACAAAATGCTCTCTATTTTTCAGTCATATTCATACCTTATGAACAGTGAGGACATTAAAACATGACTTAGCCTACACTTAAAAACTGAGTTTCAAAATTGGAGATGCAACAGAAGCATGACTCCTCTTCAATTAAAAAAAAATAGAATAAACCAAGAGAAAACAAAGGATGAAAGAGATTTTCAGAACCCACAGGGGGTCTGCACACTCATTTATCATCTATGTTAATAGTAATATGCTGTTCAAATCCCACTACTGACCTCACAAAGTCAGAGTCAGTTTTCTCAAACTCTGATGTACCTCCCCATGCCATTATCCACCTCTCCCTGAAGTTTATCATCAGTATTATCCATTTTCAAATGACAGCAACATCTTTGGTTCCAGCAAGACTTCTATAGCTGGCAGTGGTCAGTGAAATACAGATCAGGGCCTGGAGACGTAGGCAGTCATACTTTCCAGCCTAAAGTTTAACTTTCCCCTAGGGCAGCATTTCTTCTGGTGACTGGATACTGGCAGCTTTTGTGTTCTTCGTTAGCCTGCTGATTAACATACTGCTAGAGAGTTCTCCACTACACCTAACTGCTGTTCCAGCACTCGCTGGCAGATCTATTGTGAGAGACCCTAGAGCAGCAATGCAGCGTTGTCTGCCTCTTGTGTTTCCTGACAATACCAGAGATCAGGTATACATGCATCTGCTTTTAAAACAATAGCTGCATATCTAACCCAAAGTTGTAAAGAAACCCTGATCAAGCAATAACAACTTTAATGGAATTTTGTGAATGAAATTCCCATGGCAACAGTAAGAAAGAGTGCCATGCAATACAGCCAATTCCAGTTTTCTGCACCGTAGAGGGTTCTGAGCTTGAACAGAAACTAAAAAATACACAGCAGAAATCAGCAGGCTTACTGTTTTTAACTTATTCGGCATAAGCAAAATAAATCAAAAGGAACCAAAACAGTACTGCAGCATCAGGAACAAATTACCAGCCTTCCTAGTGTGCAGTATAGACATTTGGCACAAGGGGAATTAGATATACCTGATACTAGCTCTTGGCTTTCTATGAAATCTGCTACTGATTAACATGCAAAGCACTACACTCGAAAGGACAATGGTGGGAAGACCTTTCACAAAGGCATCATTTTAAATTCTAAGGGCTGGAAAATTTCAGGCCTCAGGCCACGAACAATGGTAAAGGCTAACCCAGCCAAGCTGCAGATCCTGACAAGTTGTACGTACAGCACCAGATCAGCTTTGTAACTTTTTAGCTGCATCATGCAGACTATGCAAAATAATATGTCAGGCATTAGGGTCCCTCCCTTGTAGGCATTCTGTTCCAACTGAAGGATTTCTTTCAAAAAAGCTTCCCGAAGGACGGTGCTGTGATCTCAGGTACAGAGCAACAACAAACAGCATTTACAAGGCACAAGATAAACAGCAGTAATTTCTCTAGCAGGCTCGGAGCCGTCAGCATTACCTATGACAACAGCCTCTGTTTCGGTTCAGGGGGACACTGCGGTTAAACCCACCCAGAACAAAACCCCCTCCCCTGCAGCAGCAGCCCCGCAAGCCGCAGGCAGCAGCCCCGGCGTTTCACACGGTCCGTACAGACCTTGGTCGTGCTCCTCCACTCGCCCAGGCTGGTTGCCCATCTTCGGTTTCTCCCCCGGCTCTTCCCTGAGCTCCTCTAGGACCCCGGCGCCCCGCTCATGCTCGGTGCCAGAGGCGGACCTGCCTCTATCTGCTTTGAACGTCTACGCTTCAGTCAACTTAAAAAGGGAAAAAGAAGTCAGCTCCTTCCTAGTTCCTGGCACCAGGAACACAGCCTGCCGCTCATGCTGAAGCAGCTGTGGCTCTGCCTCCTACCTCATTACAATATTATGCACCGAAGGCCGGGCTGTGCAGCTAATTAGCTGCCTGACTGCTGGAATAAAAGGAGGGGGAGAAGGAGGCAGCGAAAGCGCGAGCAGATAAAGAACCAGGGACTGCACGAGCCGGGGAAGCCACCCAGGGGCAGCCGGCGCGAACTGCAGGCGGCTCAAAGCCAGCCACTGATTTGATTAAACTCCGCCGCAAAGAACTTCGCTTGGAAACTTGAGCGGGCTTCAGCGCCCCAGGGCAGCCCTGCTGCCGAGGGGTGAATAGCCAGAGGTGTTTCGAGGCCATACACCAGGAAAATTTAAAATAAAATACTAATAAAATGCAGCTGGGGGTGAAGAAGGGCAGCAAGATGCTCAGCAGAGACAGGAGCAGCCAAATGCCTCCAAAGCAAAGACAATTCATCTTGCCCCCAGTTCACAACATCTGAGGCATGCTTGCTGTAGGGCAAATGGACTCTGCCCATGGACCTGAAGTACACTGTTGAGGAGAGATACACTTGGGCATCTAGTTAAGGACAGTTCCTAACTAAGCTGTCACAAGAATTAGGGGACCAAACTTCAGAAGTGCTTGTCATCTTTTGAAAAATTAGATACCTAAAATATACTGAAATGGAGACAGAACTCCTCTGAAAACCTGACCATGTTTGTGAGCGTAAGCCCTTTCTGAAAAGTCCCGTCTATCAGATTTGTTCTCTGGGTAAGCTTGAACATCCCCAGCTCCTCTTGGCATCAACTGGTGCTGAGAAGAGTCAGCACATTGCAGGTTCATGTTCATATGAAAAACAATGTACAGGGTGCACTGAACACTATTAAATCTAATTCTCTTTGTTGAGGTAAGGCTGTAGCATTTTATTATTCCTAAAAAGTTATTGCAGTGTTTTCCAAAATTCCTCGTAACCATGGAAGAAAAACAGCAACCAAACCCGATAGCCACCTAACAGATAATCAACAAAATCATCTTCTTAAAGTCTTAGTTTCAACCAGAGGATTAAAAACAAATTCAGAAATAAACTAATCCATGTCCTAGGCTCAAAACACATTGAAAATAAAACATACAGAAATTAATCTCTAGCTAGTTGTGAATCCATTGTTTCAAATAAAATAAAATCTGGAAACCATTCAACACAACAGAAACAGAACTTTGCTAATATTTCAGTATAACAGGGTGAGTTAGTTGTCAATCTTAATTTTTTTTCATTGTTATTGCTCTGACACTTTATGGATGAAGCTAAACATTTTCATACAGCTGTCTATATTTGGATGACATTAAACTAAACTCCTGTTTACTTCTTTCTTATGAGATACCAAGTCTAACACGCTTTAATGAATAAGCCATGTAAGTTCTATAAAAATGGATCATTGACAGGGCATTCTTTTTCTAAGAGTCATCTAACAATCTCTTAAGTCTTGCATCATATTAGGATGGGTACTCAGCTTGCCCTTTGCAAAGGTACAGAAACAAATGTCCTCCAACTGCTATTGAAACACATCTCAAAGACAGATTTTCTTCTATTACAAGATAAAGCATGACTTCTGCTTTTCTTCAACAGGACTCACCAGAGGGATTGTATTAGCCAAGATAATTTCTTGGGTTGCTAAATCCTGACATTAAGCATTTATTATTTCAACACCTGCTTTCTATTTCTGTAACACAAAAGGGAATAGTGTAACAGGGTCTCAGGACAGTATGGGGTGCAAGCTTGGAATAATTATAAAATGTAATCACTGAGTCAGAGCACACACTTGAAATCTGAGCATTGGAGAAGAGTCATGACTGAAAGAACCAATCTGTTATTTTTGACAGTGGCACGAAACATTAAGTCAGAACATTCTAACACCATGATAGGGAGAATGATGTCAGGCAAAAGACTTCCAGCCCAAGTCCACAGTGAAATGTAAGGTATGAATTTTAAAATACAGCTAGCCTGAGCAGAACTCATGGACAAGAGATTACTGTTCATGGAGCTTGCAGCTCAAACTGAGGAAAAGGAAAAAGGAATAGTGGCAATGGTGGGTAGGCAATAAATTATGACAGATGCGTGGCTAAATCTTTAGGCAGCTATTCATTATCTCAGCATTTTATATTATTTTCTCTTGCTCCTCACTAATAAAGATATAAAAACAAAGGAATGAATGAATGAACAATTTCATCTCTATAAAGTAGGTTAGCTGGTTTCACCCTAGGCATAAGGCTGACTCATCCCTTTGCACTATCCACTTGTGGGACTGCCAATAAAACCGCACAAACACCCTTTTTCTATATAATGAGAATAGGAATGAACTAGTGAAAATGTGACATGCATAATTCTTTCAACTTACTAGTCAAATGGCATGACTCATTTGCCAGGCACAACCTTTCCTCAAACCCTCCTCTCGGTCTCTTCAGAATGCTAAAGTCAAAGTTCCAGGTGCTGAGCAGGACCTCCAGGGGCTGAACCTACTGGTAAAGGCTGAACTAAACTGAATGGGCCCTAAGGTGGACGCTGACTGTCAGTGCCAGTGGTCACACTACCATGTTCTACTTCTTCCATTAATGCTAAAGATTTTATGAGCACTAAGTACACACGTAGGAGGGAAAAGAAATCTACAGAGATGTGTATATCATGCACAGTAGTGGACCCCAAACAATTAAGAATATAACATCTATGTTGAAACCCAGAAGAAAGAGCTATCCTAAAAACAATTTTTTTTGAGGATACTTGGTGAGGTCATAGTTAAGTTCATGGCACAGAACTGCAGCCCTCCAGGAACCTATCTGAGATGTAGCTGTCAATCCCTGCCTCTTACTTTACGGTATTAAAATCTAACGTAAGCCAAAAGCTGCTGGGGAAAAAAAAAAAAANCGTTCCTTTCTTTCGCTCCCTCCCATTCTTTAAGTGCAAACACAATGGCACTGTGCCAAGGTGTTTTGGCTGAGATACATTTAGGCCTAGAGAATTTGTGTTAAGGATCATTTATCTTCAAACCAGCTGAAGGAAAGCTGATAATTAACCTAGGGCAGGTAGTCAACACAAGGTTGTGTTGACTTTGCTGAACAACTTCATTAAAGAAGCCTGAAAAGAAATGAAAACAAACAGAGATTATAGATTTGTACTATTCCTGGACCATCCAAGCATACTCCCCTTTCTGTTCAGGTATCCCTGGCAAGGCTTTTGTGATCATCACAGTTTGCTTACAGCTGTAATGGATCTTCCCTGTATGTGTTGGCTTGAGCCAATTAACTGTCAACAAGATAATGAGTCAAGTCATTACCCTCTTTAAGACTTAGCATTTCAGTATCCCTACCACACACTGAATCCTCTTAACTGGCTCAGGCCCCAGGGTGGTGAACACGTGCCAACAAAGTCCTTCTCAGGGGAATACACACCAGAGAAAAGGGTCTCTATTTCACGGGGTTATTTTAACAAGAAGCTGCATGCAAAAATCTTACAAAGTGTTAACAGAGATTCAGTGCAAATTGTGCAGTAGCTTAGGATAGCAACAAAACTGAAAAAGGTACATGCTGCAGACAGTGTTGTCAGCAGAGGTTAATTCTTACTTGTTTAATAATGCAACATGACTGCAGACAGCCTGTGAATGCCTTGCAAAGAAACCGTTATCCTTAAACACGATGAGGCATCGGAAATCCCAACAGTCACTAAAATGCATTGCTGCCACTCCACTCCCAGTTATGCAAGAAGGTTGGTATAACACAGCCAACAACAGAATAAAAGAATAATTATGTCAGTCAACCTTCATATGCCACCTTAAGAACAAGAGAACACCCATCAATAGATCTCTCCAGTTCAAGGAACCATGGGACGGAGATCTCAAGCCAATAGATAGAGTTAAATGATAAGACCGCTACTATTTTTTCATTAAGAACTACTGAGCTCCTTCTGTCCTACTGGAATAAGTGCCTTTCCCGATTAAAAAAATCCTACCAGAGTAACATATTTATCAAAGGGGAAAAGGAATCCCAAAGAACAGTCACGTGAAGCAGTGCCCATTCCAAGCCATTCTAAGATGTAGAACTGTCCACATGCTACAGAAAGAAAGAGCAAAGATCAGAAGAACGTGAAAATCTAACAGGGCAACAAACATCATAAAGGAACTTTTTCAGCAAAGGCATCAGAAGCGAACGTATGCATTTGGGTATGCAGGCTATCACAGAAAAAACAACATTGTAAGAAGAAATGAGAGATACTTGACAAGTAGCTGCCATAAACTAAATCTGGAATGCCAAATCTATCTACCTCAATTCTTGAGCTTTCACTTTAGAGGTTAGTGGGTGAAATCTCCTAAAATGGTGCCGAAACTTAGTCTGGTTACTTGATGCCTAGGGAAATCGCAGCTAGAGAAAATATTTTGCTAAGTAACATCAGAGGGGCTAAGGTTCTGATTCACATTTGCACCAATACATCACAAACAACCACGCAGCTATGTATAAGTGTGTGTAGATGTCAATACACATATCCAGCTACATGCAAAGCTATGGATGTAAATGGACAAGTGTATTTCCATGTTGTTTTGCATGTTAAATTCCTGCAGTACTTCTTGCCTATTTGAGGGACACCTTGACAAAGCAATTTTTTGGAGTCTTCCTTTCCTTTTTATATCAGTTTTGGAGCGAAGATCTCTTTTTCTTGATAAGAAAGAATAATTATGCAAGAGCTGTGTCTTGTACCTGGAAAGGGTAGCAAAACGCAACCAGCATTCCAGATGAAGTTTTAAAGCATATTTATTGTTCCTGGGAAACTCCAGATGAGATCAGTAATTTCATTTCTAGTAAAGTCTTGCGGAACAGAATGTACCGATCTCATTAGTGTCTCTCACACTTGCCTCTATCTTTCACAAGAAAAACAAGACAGTAATGAGACTGAATGCAGAGTGCAGCAACCTTTCTACAAACGTATAGTAGTCCTTTGATGTGGCAGATCACAAAAAGCAGGCCCTGTCAAAAACTGATGTATGGGAGAGTAAAGGGACCCCAAGGTCAACCATGTTGTCCTTCAAAAGAAATCACTTTCCTTTTTCCTGTTCTAATTGGGGTGCATTAACACCTTATGAAGAATTAAAGTGTCAATTAGATTTTTTTTCAAGGATTTTTTTTTTTAATAAACTTTTTAAGAAAAATACTTCTCCTGAATTTTCTGACCATGTAAAAGAGGCTTCTGGTCTGGATTAGCTTCACACTAACCTATCGGAAGGTGACAAACACTGGCCAAGCAAAGATGTTAAGACAGTAAATTTGATAGAGTCCATATATCCCTCTTGCCAGCACTAACTCCAACACTGGTAATGGCCAGTTGGCCTTATTTAGTCAAAGTCTCTCTTTTCTGAATATCATCATTAGCAACACAGATACACTACAAGCAATTATACTTCAGAGGGAAATAAATATTTTTCTCTTTACATAAACTACACAGCAAACACTGATGGACAAATGGACTAATAGTATGTGCTCTACTAGAGCTAGGGAGGAATTGAAGATATACAAGTATCATATTTAGTCACTGGAATGTTAACTCTGACAATTTGGCAGGAACGTGAATGACAATGGACAGAAAAATTCATCAAAACTGTGGCCTTCCTTACTGGAACCGAACATTGGTGGAACAGTTGGGTTTGAACACAGAATATAGTCTTCAGGTCCTTCTCTAGCCTTCACCGATTATGCCCAATTCCTTGGTATTTTGATTTTACTATTTAATTTACTGGGCTTATTAAAACAGCATGCTTTGTACAGCTTCATTTCTAATGCTGGCAATGTTCCATTCTGGAATTAGTAGTTTTTTTCCAGGCAACCTGCAGTTCAGAGTCTCTACGCTAGATGCCTAGAAGATAATTGAAACTTAATATCTTTTGAATTTGCCCCCTCTATAATTCTGTATTGGCACTGTCTCCAGCCACTGGTGTTAGTTAACTCAACAGGCGTGCACAGAAAACAACATACTTTTCTGTTGTGTGCCAATTATTGATTTTCCCATTTAATGCATAAAAATAAATTAATGGACATTTCTGATGGAGCTCAGGATGACACAGTAGGCCATCCCTCGCACTCCTGCTGGCATCTTGGCTTCTCCTGCCTCCACCATCATTGTGAGAAGGTGTAGTGCCTGTCTACTATCATGGTTTGGGCTTTAAAGTGATCCTGAGCTTGTCAGCAAAACACCCAGGATCTCTAGAAATAAGTTAGGTGATTATAATATTGTTATTGTCAGTTTCATACCGTTTCTAAGGCAAAAATTTAATAAGTCTATATAGATTTAGACTTTACTTAGGAATAAAGAAATAAGCTGAAGAAGCAGCCTGAGGGGGGGGAAAAAAAAAGTACAGCTATCTGTTACTTACATTTCAAGGATAACTGATACTTCATATTGTACCTGGCAGAGCTTGATATCAAAATCAATATATTTGTGAGAAACGAGGATGCCTGAAGATTTCTGAATGCTTTAGGATTGTGTGCTCACAGCTCAGCCCAGCCACACATCCTGGCTGTATCTCTTTTCTAATGTCCAGCATAAGACTTTTTTTTTTTGTTCCTGTCAAGCCTGACAGATAATAGCTGCTGGCACTGACATAGCAACAAGGAAGCACATGAACATGACTAAACTAGACAGCCTTAAGGGAAATTTTCAGAAAGTGCTTGAATTTGGACTTTGTAGGCAGTGAGTGACAGAACTGCGAGCAAGGATTTGGAATGACTTCTAGGATCCATTGAGCAAGTAATTTCACCTGTCTAAACCTCAAATTTTCCATTTGCATACCAGCAGTACCATGCAATGCTCTTCCTGAGGAGCATATGATCACATAAGAAGCTTTGAAATTATCTGTGAAATTGCATTTGAGGTTATTTGGCTTGCAAACCACAAGTGATCAGAATCTGAAAAAAAATCACTGATTTCCTACAGTCCTGAACCTTAAGGAACAGAGGGCCCTAGTTTCTCATGGAGAGATAAATTTCTCTATTTAAACATTTTAAAATAATTTGTTTTACTATATGGCTTCATAGACGGGTGGGATGGCTTCAAAAGTGCATGCATTAAAATAAGATCAGTGACCTCTTCCTCCTGTTCTGCAATTTTTCCAGCTCTTTTTCATCTACTGAAACACTAAAAGCAATGCAAGAGCTCTAAGTTTGGTTTTACCATAAAACCAAACTGCTACTTCAGGACGGTACACAGAACGACATAACACTGTGGATAAGGAAGCTGAATCCAAGCCATTTATTTCTTCCTGCATGTGATTTCCCATTACTTGGGATTTCAAAACTGCCAAGCAGTTATAAAGCCAAACACCACAGCACAGAACTTCCAGCCAGAATCTGTCTCTAGTTCCATTTGCTCAACTCCACTTGCCAAGAATGGAGACATGAGATTGGCCTCATCTCTCTTTAAGTTGCTTGTGATTTACTGCGTTAGCTTCCAACAAGGCAGATAGGGGTAGTAATGTCAGCAAAAGGCTAGAATGAATAACTTAATCTCCACCAAGAGCAGCGCACAAAGAAGTCTGTTTAAAAAGCAATCTTAATGTCAATTATTTATTACCTGCAGCACTTGGAACACATGCTGTTGCTCAAGGTCACCATACAAATGTTGGTCAGTCACACCCAAAGAAGAAAGCAAGCTAAGCTTTTTTAAAAATTATTTCCATACCTTGTTTCTTTTAATTTCTCTTACACAATACCATAACACCAAGTACCACCAGAGTGTAGATGGATCCAATATAATTTCAGTAAAATAATCAAATCACTCACTTGAAAAACAGACAAAGAAAACTCAATCTGAAAAGCACAAACAAGGGCAGGGGGATGGAGGGAGACAGACATTATGTCTGCAGTTAAGACATGAAAGGAAAATACAGAACTGATGAAGGCAATCAAAGAAGCCAAATAAAGTGGTTTCAGAAAAAAAATTCACAATTTACACAGTTGGCTATATACACAAACATCTGCACTTCCCAGCTACAGGAACGTTCTTACTTGGATTAGCTCCACAGTCAGTTAGCATTGCAGTGTAGTCTTGATCACACTCCGAGACTGTTTGGGATGCCATTTCAACAAAATACAGCAGCTAAAACAACGCTCTCTCCTTTGCTACTTAATGTTCCCTGGAACATGTTGTGCCCTCTGTTACATCCGATTTCTAATTTTCCCTCTTAGCAACAATACGCTGTATTATAATATGCCTATTGATATTTTTTCATAGGGTAACAATGTAAAAGTAGCATTCAGCTTTGTAACCTTGCTCACTAGTATCTAGCACCTTTCAGTGGCCATGACAGTGACACAGTCTCACAATACAGCTAGATTTACAAGCACCCTTTTGGACTATGGAACCATTGTGAAAATTAAGATATGTAAGATACATATCTTTTTGTATACATACCTGTAGATGGCCCCTATAAAACCAGGGACAGTTCTCTCTAGGTTATAAAGAATTTTAGGGGGACAGTACATATATTCTTAGTGTTTATTTACACAATATACATAGCTCCACTCTGGAACTCTTTTCACCCAGCACTAATAGTCCCATTTCATTTCTAACAGATGCTGATACAAAGTGATGTATAAGGTTAGACCTAATGATGTAATTTAAATCAGCAAAACAATACCCACATGTAACTTGGCCTCCATAAACCATTTTTCCCTTTGTATTTCAAGTAGTCATCATATATCATTTCCCTCCCCCAATCCCAGTTATTATTCCATGCCTGCAGAAGGGGGCTCTCTATTCCAGCGCTAGTATTGCTGTATCTGACACATGTATTCCATTCTGGACTCCCTGCAGTGCTGTTTCCCTGGCTGCATTCCCAGGATGCTATGCTGCATCATCTGTACAGGTTTTCTCCTCCTCACATTACTCCTCCTAAGCATCTCTTGCCAGCAACATGCCTCTATTGGCTGGTGAATCTGAAATGCCTTTGGATACAACTAGTCACTATTAAATCTGAGGATTTACACAGTGATTAACTACAGAACAGGATCTGTCTTTGGGTTACTGTGAAGCATTTATGCTGTTACAAGATGCTTCATTTTCTTCTGGGGCTGATTTTTTTTTTTTCCAGCAATCCCTTTCTGGTTAGTAACATTGTTCTGTTACACAGCCAGACCCTGCAGAGGCTGTGACAAATAGAGAGGTCATGGTCAAATTTAATAAGATCTCACATTCCCTTGGAAATACCACCAGGGAGCAGACAAAAGCAAGTGTTTGCTGAGCTCCTGGGGGAAAGCAGAGCATTTGCACGGAAGCCCTTGGTATGCAGATAGTGTCGCTGCCTTTAGAAAAGGCTTATATCTGAAACCAATGGGAACAAGCTGCTGGAGCTAACGCTCAGGAAGAACATGGAACAACATAGCTTAGGTGCACAAGCTATACAGGAAGATGCTAACAGCTGGCTCTTTGTTCTTGCATCTCTGCTGGGTCCCAGCAACGTCAGGATAAGTGTTCTGCTCATTCAGAAGAAGAAAATAGAATCCTATTAATATATGGTGAAAATTTAAAAAAAAAAATAAAATTTACATTTGCTCTAAAGCCAGCCCTGCCGCACAGCCCCGCTGCGGCTGTGGGCCACCGGCGCCACCGCCTGGCCGTTCCGGGAGGGGCCGGGCCGAGCAGCACCCTCAGCTTCCCCCTTAATTTCAGCTTACAGACTCCTGAAAGGCCAGTCCGCAAGGCACAGTATGTCTCGTCCTATACGCTGAATATTATAGCAGGTAAGTTATAGCTGTGCTACGAGGAGGTGATAAGGAAAACTCAGCTGGGATCTTGGTAAACCAAGCAACACTCACAGCACGTTTCATTTAAAGTGGGCTGTCTTCCGGTGTATCTACCTGTGCTGGGCTTCAGTCGACTCTCAGCAAGCTCAGAAATCGCTCCTGTTGTAATGGTCTTCTTCAGTCGAGAGACTCCAGGAGCTGCTGCCATGCCAGGTTTTGTCAGCATGTCATCGCTGCTTGCCCTCTTCAGCTGCAATACAGAGATTTTGTGAGCAACCAGAAGATTAAGACCTTTAATATTCCCATCAAGTTGTTCAAAATACAAAGTCCCGAGGAAGAAAGGAATATTTCCATAAACTAACCCCATGGGAATATGGTTTTGATAACCATATTAAATTTTTATTAATTTTTATTTGTTTTGCATTCTAGATTTTTGTGAAGTGGGTTAAAAGATAATAATGTTTCAACAGTGAGGAAAGAAAATGGGAAAGACTGTCCAAATAAGCAGATAATTGAAAGGCAGGGACAAAATAGTTTACAGGAGTGGACTACTTACTGGCAATTCCAGCTTCTCAGATCTTGCTCTGAACAGCATTCATCACATCTCCTCACTGGTTTATTTAGTCAGGTATTTGTTTATTGAACAGCAGAGAGCAAAGATGGCCGATGACCTCATGGCAGAACCTAATACTGTTTGTTTTACTAGGGGTTGTAGGACTCAGTAAAAGAGAAACTGAAAAGTCTGTTCACAAGAAAGTATTTTGTTCATGTGACCACTGGGGGAATAATTTGCAGGAAGAAAAGCATTGGTTTTCAGAATAAACTGCAGAATTCTAAAGATTAACACTTGACAGGTTTCATATACTTAGGAGAAGGTAAACTCTTTGCTTTGCAGTATGTGGTTTTTTAAACATATTAGCAGATATCATTATAATTAACCTAGTAGCCTTAGTGGACATGAGAAAGCAAGGGACTGTCATTGCTATGTGGTCCTTTTTGGGAGGGGGATTTCTGGTAAAGCAAGTCTGCTCCAAATGCCCACTCAAGAAATCCATGCAATACAAGTACAATGAACTTAAGATTCAAGGAGAAACACCAACATTACATTGCTTCAACAAGCAAGTGTAGCATTTTATCTCAGAACTTTGGTCAGCTGCTTTGCTATTTGCATGCCTTCATACCTGTGTACATCTAATAACAGCTTCTAATTAATTTCAGGAAAAATACTTCAAGCATTTTAAAAGACCAAGGCTCTGGAGAATCTCCCTAGAGCAGTATTTTTTCTATCCTATTCAGTTTGTGGACACCTTAACTGTTTTCACAAATCGAAACCAACTTCCTTTGAAGTTGTCCAGTGACACCCAGGGGGTCCATGAACCACAGGCTGAAAACCACTTCTAAGGTTAAATGAAAAGAGATCACACAACAAACACTTTCCCCACTTAGTGGTCCCAGAATGTAAAATCTTTAAGCAAAATTAAGTCTCTCAACTCCAATTCTTTCTTCCTTTCATCTCCCCTTCTGATTCAGTCTGTGGTTTCTTGGACCCTGTGAGTGCATAAGTTTCAATAGCTTCAGTGTTGGCCTGCTCCAGGATACCAAACAGCTAACGTTTTGCCTTCTGGCAGAGGTTTTGTCAGCTCACTCTTAGGAGTAGGATGGAACAATGTGACTTTCTGACCTTTAGATTCTTCTGCAGTCTCTCTAAAGGAATTTATTCTACAGCAGCAACTATGGTGCCTTTTTCTACCCTGTTTCTTCAGGGAAACCACTTTGATGATCTCACATTTGCATATGATCAATTTGAAGATATTAGCTGTAATTGAGAAGAAATCCTCTACCTTTAACACCATACACAAATCAATAGTATCAGATTTCCTGATTAGTCTCTTTGGTAGCCTTCCTTCTGAGATGCTTGCTTCAGCCATACAGCATAACCTGCCAGCAGCACTAGACTGAAATATCCTATTGATAGGATGCTCAGAGCACCTAGGAGTTTACAAAGCAAGTTAAGCAAACTAATTCTTCACTCAGCTGTGACGACTAATGAAGTTTAGATGTCCTCTTGATTAAAATGCTGTACCATGTAACATATTGTTTATTAAACTTTACTACTGGAAACAGTTATAACCAGGAAGCCCATAGTCTATTTCTATCCCTGGTATCTTGGTCTGTATTTGGATGACAAGGTTGGTTTTGGTTGCTGGCCGCAAGGGTGCGGATGCAGCAGTATTTCAGGTGTATTGCTCAATTTTCTTAAAAGCACTACTTTGGCAGAAGTTCCTCCTATTTTTAAAATGTCTGTATAGAAAGATAGGATTCATAAAATGCTTTTGTTCCACTGCAAGTAATATATTTGATTAATATATTTGCTTTGCAGGAAGAGAGGCACAGATTTTTTAGGAATTCTGGAAATCCATCAATAAATAGTTTATTTCTTTACATATGTAACGATATCAGTTGATCTAAGAATTTGCCATTTACTTTATTCCTTCTTCAGAGTTAAGGCAATTCCCTCACACACAGACAGTGTAAGAGAACCCACTCATACCTTGTAGAGTATGGAGGTACACAAGCTCTCCCCCATCTCATGCAAAATATTTTCAGAAATGCACTCTAGTCTAACATACAACAACAGTTATGGTTTCCCTATCATTAATAGGCTGGCTGAGCTCACACGAGATTGCAGGGTGCAGTAATGTTCCAGGACTAAACCAAATCTTTAATCTGGAACCAGGCTGTAATGCTTGCACAGTCCCTGCTGGTTAGTACCTTGCTGAGCCGAGATTCAAAGGCAAGTGAAGTCGAGGACTTTGATGTCTTCATTCCTGTTGAGGTGGTGGAAAGTGGTTTTCCTCTGTCAACCCCATGACTCCCTTGCTTTGCCACTGTGCTCCAAGGCCTGGCAGAACTCTTCATTTTCTTTCCAAATAATTCCGTCTACAGACTCTAAAAAAAAATACGTATATATGTATACACACACACAAAAATATAAACTGTTTTTACATCATCTGAAAGAGAGCAGTAGAGATATCCAGCATCAGTTTAAAGGTCTGAAAAGGCCATGCTAAACTGTACTCCCTCTCCTACACACATCAAAACTCACCCTAGAGAATCCCTCAAAGCAAGCTGCAGACACTTATATTTTTCATACTGACTGGTAACACAAAACACCACAGAAGGAACACTGACTTTTGTTGGGAGTGTGTAAGTCAGAGACCCCAATCAGCCACAGCAGAACAACTGCAAATGCTGAAGCACAATGAAAGAGTAACTGAGAACACTGAAGTCCACAGCAATTGAAGACAACCTTGAGATAAAAAGAGAAGCACTTTTCTTACTGTTAGATCCAGCATCTTCAGCTGAAATAATACTCACTTTTGAAAAGTCACATGAAAAGCAAGTTTCCTCAGCTGTATGGAAAATATGATATCTGTAACTTATGAGTCTTCTTGAGAAGCACCAGTTGGTGTTGCCACGGTGATAAAAAGATGTTTCACAATACCAAGGTTTACAAAACATGGTAAAAAATATCAACTTCCTTAATACAACTTCTAAACAAAAATCCAGATCCACTATTCCTCAGAGATAAGCTTATGCAAGAGAGAAAACCTGCCAGGAATCAGCAAATGGACACAAATTCCTTTTTTTTTTTGGATATAGCTGAATAAATTGAATCTGCCAGCAAGAACAACTAGGCTGTTTCTCTCAGAAGGTAGATGGCTGCCAATGAAATAGCTAGCTCATCTCTTGTAGATCTAAAGCCATAAATTTTCACCAGCTATTTCCAAATCCAAACCAGGAGCAGAATAACATAATTAGCTGGATTTATAAAAAAAAAAGTCCCACCAGTTGAGAGTGGGAGGGAGGGGAGACTATCCAGTAGCTTTTCCCTCCCTCACTTCAGTGTGAGCAACATTTTTCTTCTGCAGCTTCATTTTCTAAAATAGACACAGGATGTAGCTGCGTATCAGTCCTGTGTAGGCAGAGGCTAACTTGCTTCTTGCCTGTTAAACAGGTAACCAAAAGATGTACAAAGAGACCAGCCTGGGGTTTCAGCTAGGAGAACGCACTCACAGTAAGCACATGCTGTTCATCACATGTGAGTCCAGCTGGGCCAGTGTGAACTTGGACAGCAACCCCTTCACAGAGATGCTGAAACAATTTCTTCCTGGCTGAGCCAGTAGAAGGACTTAGGTCACATTTTATCTCTTGTAATTTGCTTTATACTTTGACATTCACAAATAAGAACACTCACTGAACTCATGGGGAACAAACCTGTTTGGGGCCAAGGCGTATTTGACACTGATGGCACCTTCCAGATGCCACACTGGTCTATTTAAGGAGTGTTTTGCTGCTCAGAGGCAGGAGGGAATGTCAAGTGCTCTGCTGCTGTCTTACGGAGAACAAAGCTAGCAAGTGACATTTCCTCTATTTATCCTTGGTGCCTCTTGCAGGGAGAGCTGTCTACTTTCTCCACAGCCCAAACCTGGCAGCTCCTAAATAAAGAAATACAAAAGTTAGTAGTTGTTATTACTAAGTGTCGTCATTACTCCATTAAAATTCTTAACACACACAGTGTGCAGCATCAACTGATCTCATTAGAGGAGAAAGCAGAGTTGTCTTTGCTGATGATTATGCTGATCACTTGGCTCCTTTTTTAAAGCAGTGACAGATATGTACACTATATTGCGTTAGATAATGTTTAGCATTCCACAGTTCATGATCTACATTAGCAAGCTTTGGTGCTTTATGTTATTTAATAAAGTATCTTTTAATGGGCATACCATTCACTGTATTTATATGAGTGAACAAGCAACTACACATACAAGCCATCTTCCTGATTAGATCTCAAATTAGGCAGATTTTGGGTTTTATAGATCCAGTGGTTACACATACTTTTTGCTTTATTACACCCTCTATTTCTTCATAACTGTATCTCATACTTCCCTGCCTTCAGCTGTACAGACGTCTTGATATCCTAAAGAATTTCATTTTGAGTCATCTGTGGCATTTTAAAGTTACAGTCGAGTGATATGCTCATTAGAGCATGACTTTAGACATAAAAGGAAGAGGTACATAAAAAAACAAACCAAAACAAAAACCACAGCTCAAGAAATCCAGCCACTAGCCTGAGGCAAACTGGCTTTTTCATGTAACGACAGCTGAATTAGGTGCCATGTGGATTTAATAATATTTTACTATGCCAAGCAGATGAAACTAAAATTGAGAAGAGAATATATGGATTTATTAGTGTTTATTAGCTTTCCATGTATTTATATGGGAATGAGCATTTGTAAAAGGTGGAGGTAAGGCTTCTCATGCATCTGGCTAACATGAATCTGTGCCGTAGATAAAGATTTCAGCCTCTGAAGTAGAATCCAAATACTTTCCACGAGCCTTATATGTACTTCAAAGAATAAAGCCAGGTTGCACACATCTTAAGCTGCTTTCATTCCTAGGCAGGTGGCATACATTTGAGTTATTAGAAGTACTGCTTCAGGAGAAGTACTAAACAAAACTGCTTCTAAGAAAAAAAAAAAAAAAAAAAAAAAAAAAGAGTCTTGCTGTTCTTTGATGAGAGCAGGAAATCCATTCTCAGAGTCAACATCAACTTTTCCTCTCCTCCAAATTCGACTTCTTGCATTACAGGAAAATAAACAAAGAAAAAGCTTCACAGAAGTTGTGGGCCATTGGGACAACAGGAAACCCCAAAGTTCAGTATCACGGAATGGCTCAGGGACAAAGGTAGGTAGGTAGCACTGAGCTGTCAACCAAAATATTGACCTAAATATCTATCTAAAATAGCCACAGCCAGTAAACATTCAGGAAAACAAACATTAGCAGAGAGAAGTTTCCCTAATCCTTGTGTAAAAAAAGGAGATAAAGGGACACATTGTAATAGATTGTATTTTAAAATATCATATACAGCTTTTATCAAGTTGTCTCACACATAGCATTTTTTTATGGGTGAATGGTTAAAACTCAACAATTTTCAAATCTGGAAAGATAAAAAAGCATTTATGAAAATACAGGTAGGAGTGATAAATATACTGAAAAAAAAACAAGTATAAGGACAGAGTGCTACTAATATATCCCAAGATAACAATGACTACACTCATTGAAGACACTCAGGTTAAAAGACACTTGAAATGTACCCTTCTGTCCCCAATCTTAAATGGGGCAGCAGTTTGTCAGAGCAGTGCAACAATAAATGGCAACCTCTGCTTCCTCAATGTCATTTTCAGGGCAAAGAGGGCAACAGTAGCTTGCAAAGACCATCTTTATGAGCCATCAGAAACAACTTTGAAAGTAGCCAATCATGGTCATAAACTATCCTTGAATGCAAGCTTGAGAATGGGATCACCACTAACTTATAACAGCTGAACGCATCTTGAAAGATTGTCCCTTTCACAAGCCAGGACAGAGATACTATAGATGTACTCATATTGTAATTACTACAGCAGGATATGGTTCAACACCCTTTTGCACACAACCTTCCAAACCTTGTGTATCTGCAGAACCACCACCAGGTAAGGGCTCCCAGGGGCTTCAGAATATATTGATAAAAGTCTACATATTTAACTAAATATCAGCATTTCCTTCTGAAAGGACCCCAGAGATTATGATTTGATCTCTAGGCTACCCACAGAGAAATCTGAAAGAGAAGCAGATTTCCACAAGAAATGCAACCAAACTGCTTTTCCAAATGCAATGGCAAAAATCACTAGTTTTAGGCCCATTATGTCTCAATGGGTTTCAGATGAAACATGCTTCTGCTCACTCTCCCAGAAGACGATTCACTCTAAGCAATGCCTGGAGCTCTATGATTTTATTTTTCATCACATTTCACAGGGAACTTTCCTTAGGAAGCAAACAGAATGCCACCATCCCGAGATTCAAAGTCTTTCTTTGTCATCAGCCAGAGTAGTTCGCCAGCAGGCCACAGTTCAATCCCAGCAGCATGTTGGGATCTCTGCAAACATGTAGAAACTGAAGATAAGCAGCAGCTTCATGTTGAAATAAATGAGGGTTCATGCCAACAATATGCTCCTTCAGAGCAGCAAAATCAGTTCTATTGCCAGTCACTTCCAAACTGCAGGGGTTTGGGGGTTTGTTTTTAAAATATTTAACACTCAGAAGTGCTGGCATCCACACCCCCTTTCCTCTGAAACAGGTGCTGCGAATGAGATAATCAGAAGGTTTACAAAAATGTAAAGCTGATCCTGACAGAGCTTTTTCCCCTCAGTAATCCTCAGAATTCCCTGCAGGCATCAGTCTTTAAAAATTCAGGCCATACTATATAGTTCATCCCTTCTCACTC
>VZTO01024765.1:0-14843 GCA_013400615.1 Syrrhaptes paradoxus
AGGGAAGAACTACCTGATCATGACACTGGCTCAAGGGTGAGCCATTTAAATTGCTCTGCCTAAAATGTCTGTCATAGAAAATATGGATGACAGTTCCTAGAAAACCAATCATCAATGTAACCCCAAATTGCTTGAGGTCATTGGAAACTTCATCACCAGTGGATACAGAACACCCAAGTCCTTTGTGTCAGCTTGCTTTCTGTTTCAGTACTGCACATCTGAAAGACAATAATACCTGTGAGAATAAGGTAGAACCAGCCTTTGAACACAAAACAAATTTTCCCTGTTTCAGAGGTGAATCCTATGAATCATCTGAGATCCACATAGCTCCTAAGCAAACAAAGCTTGTGTTTGTTTGGAACTTGGTTCATGTTTGCCACAGGGATTTTCAATATTGGATAAACCGCAGGTTTGTAACAAAAGGAAAAGTCGATATCCTTCACACTCCATATAGCATCTGTCTGTGGATAAGCAGGAATAGCTTATTATATTTGAGAACTAAGAATAAGGTAAAATGCATAACCAGTGCCCAAGTATCTTTAAAGCCAAGTTCTCAGACAGTTTGCAACCAGATTCCAGCTTTGCTTACAGTTAGTCCCACATATATTCATGCATTAACTTATATCTGCTTTCCTAATTAAGGACTATAAACACCTCAGTATAGGCAGGTCCCTGCAAACCTGGAAACTGCAATTCTCTGCTTGTTCGTTTCCAGTCTGTCATAGTTATTTTATATGCCTATTTTTGTAATATTTAATATTTTAAGAAAAAAAAAAATTCCATGCTCAAAGCTTTCTGAGACTGTGGCAAAATGCCACTAGTGTTTCAATCTCTATGGCTTAAACTTACCTAGTGTTACAGTGTGTAAATCTCCTATCTTCACTGTACAGTGCAGTGATTTAGGCATGCAAATCTCTCCATCATTGCCCTCTCCCACCTCAGTAGTTGCTGCATCCAAAGCCAAGATAAATGTGAACAATTGCAGTGTGCTTAGGTCTGTCATGACTGCCTAAATACTCCTTTCAGGACCATGTCCTAAACTGTTCCAGCAAAACTCTGTGAACACCTTGCTTATGAATTGCTACCTCATTCCATTGTTTCAGGGAACTTTGCTTGATCTATGCAGCTGCAAATGTATTATTAAAGAAGCATAAGTCACACTTTTGAGAGGCATGAGTGGGTTTCCTGCAATGCACGTGGGTTTGCATAAACAACTACAGAGAAGAGTCCAGTAAAATACTTGTGAAATCAGAGTGCTCTTATTTTCTGTGTCTCTCGCTTTCCTGGACAGCTCAGGGCCAAAAGAATGAAAAGCCATGTTGACAGTCATACATCTCCTTCATCTTCTGGCTGGCTAGCTGAAACTTCTTGTGTCCCATCTGTGTCCTTCAGTTATTGGCTTTGCATGTGCCATTACTCATGGTTCTAGCACCACCTTAAACAATTGTCCTTTTAGTGTATGCTGAATGACCACTAGTATTGCAATAAGTTCTGCCTCTTGGTCTTAGGGTTATATCTAGCCCAATAGATTATTTTATTGATATTGTTTTTCCTTCCTTAGTTTGTAAGTATTTTGAATTAGAAATTACCTCTTTTTTTCGTGGGCTGAAGGATGTCAGCAGTGAAACGGATAGAATGTTTATGCCACATGTGGGTTCAGTTCTAATTCTAAAGTCACGCTGCAAAAGATTCCTGTTCTGCTTAGTTAACTGATAATCTGGTGGGGCTCGAAGTATTATGTTATGCTAGCCATGTTGTCTCCTAGTGTTCTGTTATCTAATGATGCCACTCTTAATTACAGCAGCCTGATAAGATGCATAGACTCAGGACAAACATTAAATCATCACATTACTGCAAAAATGTTTATTTCCAGTAAATTAAGAATAAGTGTTCTATATTCTATAATATATCTGTGGAATATTACCTGCACTTTTGCTGTTTGAAAGCACAGGTTATCTCTCTATGAATAAATTAAATAGATTCAAACCATACACTGGCACTGAAATCTGTCTGAACAGAACGTTTTATTTTCATGTTGTTAAACTTTTAGACTTCATAACACAGTGCCTGCACACAAGCTGCCTACTGGGAATAGGACCTGGCCTGTACTACCATCCAGAACTCTATCCTGAGAATGCAATTTAGCCTGGGACAACCTGCACCAGGCATTGCAGTTGCCACATAAAGGGAGGTACCCTGGTACTCTTTCACTGACTACTCATACAGCCATAGGTATAGGTGTAGATATAGGCATAGGTATAGGTGTAGGTATAGGTATAGGTGTAGGTGCAGGTATAGGAGTTCGCATGGGAGAGCACAATTACTAACTCTAGTCAGTAGATTTCTTGCTGTATTTTAAAGCTTGTAAAATAGGCAAGTATAACTTATTGACAAACACTGAATTCACTGTGCCACTGAAAATTAAAGCAACATTAGTGAAAGTCAGCTAAGAGGATTAACTTAAAAAAAGAATTGTCACATTTGCTACAGTAGATGTGTTAATGATAGCAACGCTATGATTTTATTATTCTCATATTGTTTGAGGTGATGTGCATTACTGTATCATGACAATGCCTTTTGTTCTGTATAGTGCAGAGACAAATGCAGTTCCTATGCTAAACATTTCATTAATGCTAAGATTTTAAAAGGAACTACAAGAAAGTCATCCGTTTCTCACTAACAATGGGGTCTGCGGATCCTGCAGCTTTTTCTCACGCTGCCTGAATATTTTTCCCTCATAAAGGCAAGCAGATATATAGTCCACTTTATTTACCTCAAAAAAGGTCTGAGCTCTCAAGAAAAACAGAAAAAAAAATTATCTCCTCAATAAAAGCAAAAAAATTGATGGCTACACTACACTTCTAGTAACACTTTATTCCAATTAATTCACTATGGAAATAGTGTTTTATATACACTGGCTCTGGACACTAATACCAGTGCTGGTAAAATTAGTGCATCAAAGAGTGCCAAGAAGTGTTTCTAGATAAGGAAATATAATTGTTCATTTTGTTAAAATGCATCTTGTGATTGTGTTGAACTGTGCCAGCTAGCAGTCTCCTCAAAACTGTTGGGTATGTTTTGGGAGTTAAGATGAGCCAGGAATCATTCCCTGAATACAATTTGCATGTAGCCACGTGGCTTTGGAGACTGAGGTAATTTATAGCATTAGTGAAGACACTGCATGCCAGCTGGCCTCAGAAGCAAAGAACAGCCCTGGCAGAGCTAGTCTAGGAGCCCAGTCCTAGCCAGTCTGGACAAGAAGATCTGTACACACACTTATAGTTGTGTGACCCAACACCAGCATCCCTCTGTGCTGCAGTTATCAGGGTGAGAGAGAGGGGAAGAACTGTCATTTTCTCATTACCCTGTTTGCAGCTGGAACTGGGTTTGAATTTGATAAGGCACTGCTGATACCTCACCTGCATACTTGATTGTATCTTCTGGCCACATCTTCTGCTACAGTATTTCCTGCTCTTTGTTCTGAGCAAATTGTTTGGAATTTTCTTTCTCTTCATTCTCCTTTATTTTCTTTGAGATGCAACTCAATATGAGGGCAGTAAATATGGACAAAAAGCCAGAGTAAGGATAGGAAACATTCTGGTAAATTAAGTGCAAATAAGGTAAATCCGAAGAAGCACCACGTATTTATGACAATGCAGCAGTGATAACTACCAGCTGCACATATGCACAGGAAGGATACTCCTCCTTATCCCATATATAGTGGGAATTTTCTGTATCTCTGCCACATGTTGAAATATCACTTTCCTTTCTAAATGCAAACCATTTTTTATGGTCCTCCTGGAGCTACTGAGCAGTACTTCAACCTAACCAGAAGAGATGGAGCCTTGTCAGCACTAATTAATCACCCCAGTAGAAGTTGTTTTCAAAATATGACACTGCCTTTGTTAATAGCATTTAGGAAAAGCTGTCTGGAATTACTGTCACCCTGTTAATTTTTGACAAATTACCCCAGGATGTTGGTCAGCCTACTCTGACAGCTGGGTCTTATTGAGAAGGCAATGACTACCTCAACCGTGGCTTTAACAATGTCAGATCCACCCACTGGCACAAGGAGGGGGACCTGTTAGTGACAGAAAAAGGAACATAGCTGAGAGACGAAGCATCATCAGTACTAGAAACAATATTGATGCCATAGGCAAGATGGATGCTTAACAGTCACTTGTTATAATTCTGACTGACACACCTGGACTAGTCCATTTGACATGCTTACTCCATCAACTTTGTGACACTGCTTTATATTCAGTATATCCTGATGAATATATTACAATTGTGAAAGCTATCTTCATTACAATAAATATTGCAATTTCATATTGGAGCTTTTCTATTAGTCTTTTTATTCAAATACTCAGCCTAGTATCTAACTTCCAAGTATAACATATGTGTTATGCTAGTGCATGATCTTGGGTCAGCCTTTCACAAGTTTTCCATTAAATCTTAAAACAGAGGATCTGATTTCATGCAATTATTTGGTTATGTTCATAGAAGGAAACATGTTACAAATTTTATATAAATAACATTTATCAAATGAACAGACAGGTGGAAAAAAACCACCCAGACAAATACTCCAAAATACATAGTGTTTAAGTGCAAAGACAACATAGACAACAGGTGATGAGGAAACACACTATCTAAAATTAAGGAGTAAGAAGAAATTATCAAGCTTTTATTGAAAACATCTAACCCTGATCACTTATCTCTCAGATCAAGTAGTCTAGGAGGTTACATCACAGAATCTCTGAAACTCATGAGTTTCCAGATGAAAATGTTTGCTGTCTCGCCTCTGTTGATTCCAATGTACGGATATTCCAGGACCTTACAGTTTAATAAATTAGAATCTGATTTAAAGAAGCCTTTAAAAGTGGAAGGTACTGCATTACCTGAAATTAGGGAAATAAAATGACCTCTTTATTTTCCTTCAGTGTGATTTAGTGTGAATATATTAGACTGAATGACAGAAGCTGGGCAACCCTTCATTTAAACAGGGGAGGGCGTACCTTCGAGCTCTGACAGACATCCATGGCCTATTCAACAAACTGCTTCCAATTTTCTTCTTCATGTTTCGGCCTTTTAATTACCATTCTAAGTGTATTCTTATGTACAATCACCATAAACAGAGCAATTAGCAATTATACAGTCAATTAGAACATACCATGTTTTGAAAAGCCCAGGCAGAACCATCACCTTGCATAATCAGTTATATTAAAACATTCTTCTTGATCAATTGTTCTCAAGATGCATTGTGTAAATCTCATGAAGCAAAAGAGAGGAGCACAGGTGTCAGAAAAGGCAAGAAAAGAAGACTGAAGGGAAATGGTTGCTTTCCTACCATCCACTGCTGAGCATTTCATAGCCATGATGGAAATTTGTAGGGCAAATAAGCTTGCGTTACTCAGATTTTTATAAAAGGGAAGGTGTTTTGCTGTGGGTTTTGAGACTTTTTTTAAACTCTAAATATTTTTTAAAAAATCAAATTCTGTACTAAATTATGCCATCATTAATATGATGCACAGTTCCACCCTAAGTACCATACTGTTCCCAGTGCTATCAGCTAAACCACCAAAGGACGACATTATTTCAAATGTTCATCAGAGAGTGTGTCACTGATGGTGTATTGTTATCCCACAGACACAAAACTGTAGTACTGCTGACTGAAGGCAACTGAGTGAACGGGTAACAAGGGACATGTCTTTGGGATCCATTTCAACCTTCTAATGGCTCAAGAGTTCCTCTATTTTTCTCTCATTTATACTAAAATAATTAGGAAGAAATTCCCTGAATCCTCCTTGCTTACATGGATGGCTCATTGAAGCAGAGTCAAGCTTACCTTCTTGTATATTTGCATCCATATGGAGACTTAGTGCACAAACACTGCAAATATCTGTGTGTATAAACATAAATGTGTATGTACAGACACACATAAATATACATACATCAAATGTGTCCTGGAGTTTGTCACCAAGAATTTTTGTCTAGAGGAGGCTGCACATGCGAAAAGGCTGTGTGTCTATACAGGCTCTGCAATAACAATACAATTAACATTTTATGAATATTTTCATCTTAGGTATACTGAAGAGATAAAGCACAGAATTTGATCTGAGTCATAAACCCAGGAAAATAGCCTTTCCACTGCTGTGGAAAACTCCCTTCTGAAATCAGAAACACCAAGGTGCCCATTAGGAAAAGACTGAATGTCATTGCACTGGAGTAAATTGCTCTCCATGCTTCAGCATCCTTCTGTAACGGAGGAGCAGGTTATATACCCTTTCTGTCAACCACCTTGTTAGGAAAGGAATTGTCTCTGTTTGTGAAAAAAATATGTCCCTTCATTCATTTTTTTTTCATGATCACGAAAGAGTCATTAGTACCTGAATCCAGGCAGGCAGAATCATCCCATTTGTTTCTCCTTCCTAGAGGTTCTTGAAATGACCAAAGAATCAAAAAATATATTAAAAAAACCCTAACTAATAAAGTAAGTGTAAATTACACTTGCATTCTGAGAATTGTCGGTGTTTTAGGTCTCCTCATTGCTCTTTCCTTCGGTTTTTCAGATAATATGTTTTCTCACTCTTGCTGTCAGTTGTGAGCAGCAAACTAAGGACAATGAAGGAGTTATTCAAAAGATATGTGTTGTTAGTCATACTTAGTGACAAGCAAGGAAGGTTAAAACTTAGCTCTCACTGAATGTCTGGGTGAGATGACTCATGCACTGGGCACAGAGAATGCAGAATTAATTCCTCTCTGCTGGATTCCCCCTCCAGCTGCAGTCACCTCTGCCTTTCCTCTGACGTGTTTATTCTGGCTGGGTGAGGTCCAGGCTGTTATCCAGGGCAAAATCAGCTGTTTTCAAATAGGTCCTCTGTGCTCTGAAGACAGGACTGAGGACTGCCCCAAACTCTTGGAGCTGTTACTAGAGACCAGGTAAGCAGTCTTGAATAGCCAGTCTGTATTAGATTTACATCAGTGTCCCAATCCACGTGAGCTGTATTGACAGTACCCAAAGCATAGTTCTCTTGTTCATCGTGAATCATATCAGATTAATAGCTCCATTCAAAAAGCTTAAGATTATTTGTCTTCTCTGCTGTCATCCTCAACTCATCCCTTCTGATGCAGATCTTCATATTGTCGCAAGAATTTGAAACACGTATTAAGTAGATGTCAACCATCAATGTGTAGGAAAGCAAACCAGTTTGCTTTCTATTGCAATGAATTAGACATGTTGGTATAGTTTGTTACTGTGTCTCATTTTGGAAATGATAACATCTTGCAGAGGAACAGCAGTTTCTCCAAATGAGCCAAATGGATGGCTACACATTGATGGAAAATATCTGAAAACATCATAGGATTTTATTAACAGCCTGTTGATGTCCCCCTTGATCAGGAAGCAGAGTTCAGATTAGAGTCTTCAGATGGTAAAAAGGATAAAAGAGTCTATTCAATCTTCTTAAAAGGCACAGAAAGCGTTCTTCCAAATGAAAGGCATTAGTTCACTTGATCAAGATGACATTGGGAGAGTTTATTTGTTGTTTTCTTTTTCAGGTGATACATGTGAAGTGGAAAGCATCAGGTAATGAAGAAACCTGAACAAATTGCTTTTCCTTTTCAGCACGTGTACTGTTATCAGCCCCAGACAATGAAACAAGCAGATTCCGATGAAGAAAGCAAAAGTATTGATCCTAATTAGAACAGACAAAGGCATTTTTCATCCTGAATCCCTTGTTTAATGGTTGACTCTTGGCAGGCATGTGATAGCTCGGTGCAGTAACAGCACTGGTTTACCAGGGCGTCCATCACATGGGGGATGTGCAGCAAGGTCAAAACCAGACTTCATGCTTGGAACTGAAACACCTGCCAGAAGGAGATAGGTCATTCACTTCGAATGATGACAGAATAATTGCCTCCCAGTGGAGGGCTAAAATCTGCTGTCAGACCTTTCAGGAATTCTGCAGCTACTGGTTAGCTGCCTGATTAGTGCTGAATTTAAGGAGACCTTAGCAGGTTATCCAAGAGTCTTCAGCATGACACTAAACCCAGAAAGCAAGCAATTTTGGAACTTGGATTAAAAACTGAAACTTAATACCAGGAGCCCAAAATGTAAATGACAAAATCCAAATATACAAACAAAGTTTCTCTAGACATTTTCTAAGATTTTTCAAGAATCAAACATAGGATCTTCCTAAGAAATAATGTAAGTCGAACGTTTGAAAACAACCCTTTTTATTTTATTTGCTCTTGGAGTGTCTAACACTGGCAGCCACTGGCCTTATGTCATTGGTTTTGAAGTGGTATAAGGGACAAATGCAAATTAGAAATGAGAGAAATTAGAAATTAGAGGACAATCATAAAAAAGTTGAATGCCTGCCCAGTGGCATTGCAATGACTTCAAATGTAAATGTTCTTTCTCACACTTTGTTTATTTAAGGTCAGGGATATTCTAGTAGTTAGTTTAGATTAAATATTTTTTGTCATGTTGGCTACAGTGGAGCACACAATGGGGACAGATCTTATGTCTGGGGTAGTTTCACAAGGGAAACCACTGAGGCAGTCCTGTTGTGCAGATCAGTGCTGTAAAAAGCTGCTCTTGCAAGTGTAAATGTGGTACTGGATCTTGTCTTCACAGTTTGGCATCAAATGGCAGATAATGCATTCTGATACCCAGGGTTTGCATTTTTAAAGAGATTTTCTAAAGTGGAAAAGAAAGCCAGCTACAAAATTCAAAGATAAATCATAAATCATTGGAACTTTTGGGTTGGAAGGGATCTTTAAAGATCATCTAGTCCAACCCTCAAAAAAATGAAAAGATAATTTTATTCTCTGTTCCATGTCAGAGCCTTGTACTGTAAGCAGAGCATAGTTTTGGTCTGGTCAGGGAAGAAGATAGTTTTACTGGTGCCTGGTTGATGTTTATGGGGCCAATTCAATGTTTGTTGGGCTGCATCAAGGGGACTGTGGCCAGCAGGTCAAGAGAGGTGATTCTCCCCCTCTACTCTGCTCTCGTGAGGCCCCACCTGGAGTACTGCATCCAGATCTGAGCCCCCCCAATGCAAGAAAGGTGTCAAGATGTTGGAGTGGGTCCAGAGGAGGGCCATGAAGATGGTCAGAGGGCTGGAACACCTCCCCTGTGAGGACAGGCTGAGAGAGTTGGGGTTGTTCAGCCTGGAGAAGAGAAGGCTCCAGAGGGACCTTATAGCGGCCTTGCAGTACCTGAAGGGGGCTACAGGACATGAGAGATGGGGAGGGGCTTTTTAAAAGGACATGTAGTGACAGGATGAGGGGTAATGGATTTAAATTGGAAGAGGGCAGATTTAGATTAGATGTTAGAAAGAAATTCTTTACTGTGAGGGTGGTGAGACATTGGAGCAGGTTGCCCAGGGAAGTTGTGGATGCCCCATACCTGGAGGTGTTCAGAGCCAGGCTGGATGAGGCTTTGAGCAACCTGGGCTAGTGGAAGGTGTCCCTGCCCATGGCAGGGAGGTTGGAACTCGATGATCTTTAAGGTCCTTTCCAACCCAAACCATTCTATGGTTCTATGATCCCTTTCTACCACTCTGGTGTCTCATATACATCTGCTCGTAATCACAGCTACGTATTTGTGATCTCCCTTTCTGTAGGCTTCAGGTAAGTGTCCTTTTCCTGCTGTTCCCTGAATCTAACAATAAAAAAAGGGAATACAGGTACAACCCTCCAAGGACAGTTTGAAATTCAACCCCCAGAAAAGTTATGTCCTGACTCTGATATAGTAGGAAATTCTCAGGGAATGGGGAAGGATTGCTTCTAACATTAACTGCAGCATCCCTCACTGTGTGTCTGCAGTTTCCGTGACAAAAATCTGGAAACTAAGCAAGGGTCAGATGCTTCACTTGCACAGAAAGCAGACAAATGTGTAATCAGACATTAGCTGATAGTTCTTGTAATGTTCTCAGCTTCATTTGCATTCCTAACTAGACTTTGAAGAAGAACATCTTCATTTTGGGGAGGTTATAGTTACTTAAGGTTAAAATAATACAGTGATGTAACTGATCTTTTGGAGACAGTGCTTAAACTCAATGGCAATGACTTCAAGGGTGGGAAAGAGCTTAAAGAGATGAAACTGTCCACTGAGGAAACAGTTAGGGGAATACAGAGAAGTCGCAAATTTAAATTTCTCACTATCTCCTTTTTTCCATGTATGCATATGTATAAAGCAATGTGAGTAAATGTAATCTCAGGGTGCTATATCATTACCTCATGTAAATTATCGCAGCTTCATTGGTTTCTTCAAGATTATATACGTGTTATAAAGGGGGACATTAGCTGGTGATTTATTTTCATAGGAAGCCTGTAATCCGTCCATCATACACTCCAGGAGTAACTCTTCTGAACTAAATTGCTGGGTAATACACCTTTCAAGATATCAGTAGAAAAATGTTTTGAAAAGATCAGTCAGCACCTAGCAAAAAACTAGAACTGAATGTGAGAAATCACGTCAAATATTTCACCAACCAGAACTTTATACAGTGAGGAAAATGACAATGTGTATCTAATACTTTGAAATATTCAATTGCACACAACTCCATATCCAACTTTGTTCTGGACTATCCAGTGCAGAAAGAAGTGAATTTGTTGTATGACTTCCATAAAGAGTGCTTCCAGTGTTCATCTTTTATTCCTGTTTCATAGCAGTATCAGCTCCTCTTTTTTTAAGTAATATTTCAAAGTGTTTCTGTTTGAGTGGCAAGCTCATAGACTGCCGTGTTTATTCTCCAAGCTGTTCTTGTATGTGATTAAGCAAGAAATGACAGAATCTTTCTTGTCCCCATTTGCTGGAAAAAAGAAAGCAAAATTAAAAAAAAGAAAACTAAATCATAGTACAGGACAAAATTAAGTGCACTTCATCTGGATTATAACACAGAGCTCTTGATAGAATGTGTTAAAAATTTGCAGTTTAAGATTTCAAGTCCCAGCTGCATGGTGCATGACTCCAGCTCAAAGAAAATTCACAAGGATCCGTATGGTATCTTTGAAATGTAACACGCTGTTACCAAGATCTTTGCAGGATACTTTTAGCTAAGAGCATTTTTTAAAAGGATTTCTTCATTGCCTGTTTCTTTATTTGCATAAAGAGGGAGAGACATGGGGCAATACTCAGGTACATCTGTATCCCTTTCTGAGTTCCTGCTTTCCTCTCCATTTCTGGTGTTTTCCAAGCTGACACTGCAACAGTCCCGAAGCCTGAGGACTTCATCCCAAATGTGACCAGGAAAATTAATTCTGTCCTCAGAAAATATAAGTATTTGGAATAAGAAATTAAAATTGTTTGAGGGTTTTTTTTCTTTATTTTTTTTCCCCAGAACTAAAAGACTTTAAGAAATTATTTTTGGAGAAGCAAAATGGAGGTTTTGTAGCTTGTCAGTTTCCTGCCAACTGAACACTCCTGTCAATTTCACCTCCTGACCTCTTGTCAATTTCATTTTCTGCCAGAAGGCAGAAAGCAACTCCAATGAGAATCTTCCAGGCAGGGAGCCAGAGCCAGACGCTGATCACCTGCTTTCTCTGTTTCTCCAGTTCTCAGCATCCCCACCTGTACCAAGCCTACTTCCAGTTCCCTAATTCCTCACAGGAAGGGAGGGAGACAATTTTTGAACAGAAAACTCTAAGGGTTTTCGTCAATATTTTTTTTCACTATAGAGAATTTAGATTATAATTTTTTTTCTGAACAGATTGCTCTGTTTGAAAATCATTCTACCATAAAATTGGCTATCAATCAGCTCTGTTTCTTCCTTCCTTCTCTAATTCCCAAAAAGGGGCTTAAGTGACTCCAGAATATGCAGGAATGATGCTTACTAATGTACTCAGCATGGTTGCTAGTGTTGGAAATGAGATGAAAACACTTGAATCGTTTTCCTTTTCAAATGGCAGTCTAATTAACATACCGATCAGCTGGCTAACACTTCCGTGAAACATGTACAGTACTTGTTATTAAAATAATAGCACTCTTTGAACTTCAGCAGTCACTTGAACATTTTTAATCTTCTGATTCTGCCTTTGTAACTGTTTAGATAAGAAATTGGACAGCCAGGGCGCTAAACCTAAGCAATCATTTGGACACTCTTAATGTCATGGTTGTGCTTCTATTTGTTTAACAGCTTATATTATGCATAAAGAATCCCAGTTCAAGGATTGATCTAAATTGAATGTGTTATAGCAGATGACAGAGAGAGGATTTCTTGCAAAATTAGCTTTTGTCTTTCTAGGCAGAGTGAATTATCCCCAGGTCCCATGAAGTCATCTACAGTAGCTTTCACTGACTCTTGGCAGCAATGGTGCCTTCAGCTGAAAAAAGCCAATCAGCTGGAATATTCTTTTGTTGCTGAACCTGCAAACTGCATGAGATTGGAGCGTGATGCATGAAAAACAGGGGGAAAGTCCTGAGGGTAGTGTTACTGCTCACAGACATGCACATTCTGGATGTAAAAGGGTGAGTTTAGTGCTTGATTCACAGGGGCAGAGGGAATCTACATGAGCAAAAAGTTGTTTAAGCCTGTAAGTGCTACACAATAGGTAAGACAAAGTTGAGTCTTGATTTGAATGTTTTAAATAGCCTTTGTGTTTAATTAAAAAAACCCCTGTATAAAATGACCTTTGCTCAATATTTATTGTGATTGTTCAATTTACTTCAACATAAACATGGACAACTGATAAGATGATTGTAAAACTTTTTTTTTTGTGGATATGAAAAAGTTGACTAAAGTTAACTAACAGTCCTAGTGGACATATTTCAGAGCTCACCAAATAGGCAAGGAATTTAACAATATGCTTAATTTGAAGTCATGGGATTTAGACATCTGTTAATATTACTAAATCATGCCCTTTAGAAGATTTTTTTTTTCCTTTAAAAGAAAAACTTGGGCTTGATTTCCAAGCTGAATCTTCATTTTTGAGGTCAGTTTTGTGCATAGTTTTCCACAGAGAATCATAAGGGAAGGTGATGAATGAATGTCAGGTGCAAAACTAGAGGGACAGTTAGTTTCACAGAATCACAGAATCACAGAATTATAAGGTTGGAAAAGACCTAGAAGATCATCCAGTCCAACCATATCCAATACTTCCCAACTAAATCATATCCCGCAACACAACATCCAGACGTTTCTTGAACACCCCCATGGTCGGTGACTCCACCACCTCCCTGGGCAGTGCATTCCAGTGCCTGACTACCCTTCCCGAGAAGTAAGATTTCCTAATGTCCAGCCTGAATCTCCCCTGGCGCAATTTGAAACCATTGCCTCTAGTTCACATGCCAGATTGGAGCCTTAGTTTGAAACTACAACTCTTCAGATGATGAAAAAACTTCCAAAACCCCTACCAAGGGTTAAAATTCAGTCCAGGTTTTTAAGATCTTGCTTTTCCAGATGAACACAAAAAGACCATTAAAAATATCCTTGTTGAATTTAATCACTTTTCAATGTCAAAACTAATTTAAGTTTTGACACTGAAATGAGACTAAATTAAACAACAGTAATTCATCTCTCACTTCTACTAGTCTTCTAGAAAGTGTTCTGAACGAATAGTCAATATACAACAGATAGGCACTAAATATACCCTGACTATCTGGCTGTCTTTTTACTTTAGGCTCACTCAGCCTCACTATTGCCTTTGCATTGCTGGCAGCATGAGGACCAGCTGAAAGGTTGAGGCCACATTTACTGCTTTCCACTTTTTCCTCTGCAAATGAAGAATTCACATTGTAACCAAGATGGTTAAGACAGTCTCCATCAAGTAAAATCCGGGATGGGGAGAAATCCTAGATCTCTCTTCTGTTCCAGCACAAGAACAGAGAATATTTTATATTATATAGATACATTTCAGTAATCACAAAAAATGAATTAAGTCCAGAGGTTCCCCCATTAGTATGGGAATGATACACCCTTTTTTTCCTGAATAAATCTTTACTACATTTGAGTCCTGCTCACAGTATCTTCTGTCTGGTCTGCCCATGTTAGAGGACAGATTGCTTCTCCTAAAATTGGGTTGCATTTTTTAAACTGATAAGAGAATCTAAACCCAATTCTTTAAGAGCCAAAGACCAAAAGACCATGTACCTTCTTCTACTGAAAGGTAAAAAAAAATCCAAGAATTAAAGTTAAGCTCCTGTTTTCCTGTTTTAAATCTCCATCTGATGGATGTGAATATCACTGCTAAAAATGCATCTGGAGATCAAAAACCACCTGACAATTAAGACAATATGGTACGTGCAGTAGAAGAGTGCATTGCTGTAATTAAATACTATATAATGTTGATTTGCTTTTTAACTGATTGATAGAGAACTCCACTAATGCATAGAATGTCAGACGAATTGTGGTATTGAATGAGGGTCACCATAAGCTGTCTGTAAACTATTTTAGGCTGGAAACTAGAGGTAGGTCCAACAATCTGAGGAGGAGTTTTAGAATATAATCTCTATGGAAATTATGGGAAAGGCAAGGTCTAACTAATTTCATGTGGAGTTTGAGGAATTTATGAGTATGAATAGATGGTATGGTTCCTTCAGCTGTCAGGGAGTCTATTCAACAACCCATGAAATAAATCCTTGACGCAGGCTCCTCTGATAACAGATGTACCATCTATATTCACTAGGTTTTGGTTTCATCTTCTGTTGAGCATATATTAGCACTGTGATGAAAGATTAGTCTGGATCAACTTGACTGTACTTTTAATTTGTTGTAGATATGGTAGGATTTGTGTGTGTGTATCTTGTAAAAGAAGTACAAATACATGACTTTCATAAATTACTCTGCATTATTATTATTTCATTAGTAGCATTTTGAGAAGCCGTTGCATACCAAAAC
>VZTO01024767.1:1940-13275 GCA_013400615.1 Syrrhaptes paradoxus
TGGCCAGTGTTGGATCCGCACGCTGGTGAGTTGGCATTGGAATGGTGCCATATGGTGCCATGTGTTGATCGGTGAATTTTGGATCCGCGCTGATTGGCTGGACCATGGTTCTGTAACACCGAGGGGATAAAAATGGGCAAGTGGGGCAGTCGCTGGGGGTCTTGGTGGAGCGGTGACTCCCGGTGCACCAAGGGCCCGTTTGCCTGCCTCCATTCGCTTAATAAATTCTGATTCGATTTCCTAAAGTCTGTCTGGGACTCGATCATTCCTAACAAAAGGACACTTTACCTCATCTGCTCCAGCTCTATTTTAGGAGCCAACTTGGAAGTAAGATTTCGTACTAGCTCTCTCCCAGGAAAACTCTCCAGAGAAGCAATTTAAACTGTGCTCTTGATAAAAATAATATAAATTTAATTTTAAATATGAAAACTAATCTAAGTAGCTGCTCAAACAGCAGCCAGCCCAGTGCAGGACCTGGATTACCAGTTCATAACTTTGTAAAAGGACTAGTGGGACTCCCCTGAGCTGAGGATTAATTTGCAAATAAATCTGCATCTATAAAGATGTATAATGCAAAGTGCATGATGCTCTCCCAGGCCCATACATCCTGCATCTTCAGAACTCCCTCGATTAGGCATGTGCCACAAACACTGCAAAGCATCAGGGATTTACGCTACCAGTGCTTTGTTCCAACAATGCAGATTTTTCAAAATTACAGATTTCAATCTTCACAGTGCTGTGGCCTTCAGGAAAACAGAGATCCATCCCAGACAGCATCAGCTGAAAAGTCTCCTATGATCTCCCTCAGACCTGCCATACAATCCTGACACGTAATGTATGACGTGAAGAGACACTTGATAATTGCTGATGCTTTTTTATTCCCCTGCATTTTTGCTGGAAGGCTGTTTCAGGTTCTGTCTCCTCTGACAGGCTGATTTTTCTCTCTCATTCTTCATCTAAAGTGGTTCGTGGCCTGTTTGCAGAGGTGGTTTTCATGGTTTACATGAGGTGGTGCTTCTAAGGCAGCTGTGATCGATAGACTGGGATCGGAGCCGTGGAAGGGTCGATCCAGGGACAGGAGTCCATCGTGACACCAGGCATCACCTGGCACAACACAGGATGACACCCGGGCACTGCAGAGCGAGCAGCACGGGGCTGTCACGGGGGCTGCTCTCCAAAGCGGCTGCACTGGTCCGGGGTGGGAAGACGCAGAGTCCAGCCGTGCTCACGGGCTCCGAGGAACAACCCCAGCCCAACAGAGCTGCTGCTGCAGAGGGGACAGTGGCACATCAGGCTCCTCAGTCCTCCTGACGCTGCTACAGGACTGACAAAGCTCTAATGCAGCCCTTGGAGCAGATAAAACATTTCATAACGCTGTGGGCCCAGTTTTCAAACCTTGTCACCATCTAATGCAGACATTCATTTTTAATGGGTGCTTATACTCCAGCTTCTCAGCTGCTGAAAACAATCAGGATACGAGACAAGTGTTATTTGCACCTACTATCTTTCTGAGACAGAAATCTGCAGAAAAGGAGCCTCGTTTTGCTCAGATGTAAGACAACAGGAGTTTAACTCTTATCAATTTATTTCTGATGAGAACACAGCTCCAGCACAACTATGAGGATTTTTTTCTCTGATCAACTCCTGCTTAGAAATATTTTTACAACGCACCCCAGCCAGTCCTGGCTGTCACATACTGCAGCACAGCACGAGACTGAAAAGTAATCCTGGCCAAAGCACACCCAAACAGCTCGGCCATCAGCACCCCGGCTGATTTCTGGGGATGCTCAGCTCCTCCAACAAAGTCACACTGCCTGACCCTGTCCCCAGCAGAAACCTGGGCTCGCTCTGTGTTCAGAAATCCCCTCCTGGCACACGCAAGTACAGGATCCATTCAAAAAGAGCATTGTCCACCCACTCGTTTCCACGTACAAGTGAGGGACGAGGCCACCAGGCAGAGGATCTGCGAGCTGGAAGGTGTCAAATTCTGCACATCACAGCACTGCTGGCAAATATCCTTCTCCTGCCCAGGGGCCAGTTAATTGCAAACCAACAGAGAGAAACACCCACGCAAGCCGGTTAACAAAGAGAAAGCAGTTATCTTGCTGCTTATTTTTCAATAGATGGGGAAACCGGCCCACCCCCTGGTTTTAGTTTTTCTTGCAGAGAAGCAGTTTGTGACTTCCCCTAAGGGCTGCGTGCCCCGTCCCCAGGGGAGGGCACAGAGCTGCCGCAATGCCCAGCACGAGGTTCCCCGAGGGACCAAAACCATCACCGCAGCTCCGGGGCTTGTTCCCAGCCTCTGCCCTCCCTCACCCACTAATGAGAAATTTGCAGCCTGACGCTTCCTGCGGAGATTAAATTAAGACAGTTCTGACCACACGCAGCAATAGCCACACAAAAGCCCTTTATTGCTCAGTTCCATACGTGACACCAACGCCGCTCCTCCCGCTCGCGCCCATATGCACAGCCAGCAAAGTGTATAAATAAATAGCCAGTGTCACACAATTCATCTTCATTTGTCAGCAGCGACAGGATAACTCACTTGTGACTCCCCTACTCCATCCTCTCCTCACTCATGAAGATGGATGCTCTCACACACATTCCCCATCATGTATTTTTACAGCCTGATAGACGCAGGAGTTTCGTGTTTGCCGGGGACACGGGGCAGCCCCAGGAGCAGCACCCGCAGGGTCCCAGCCCACAGCCGCAGAGGCACCCACCCTGCCTGCACCTTCCAGGTGGTGTGTGTTTGATTTTCCCTCTGTTATAAGCCACTTGTCNGCTCCTGCTCCTTGGACCCTGCTTGGTGACAGCCCCAAGGACAGGGACCAGGCTGGGGTGGTGGTGGAGCAGCAGCTGCCCTCCCACCCCTCGGCTCAAACATCCGCGCCAGGCTGCCAGAAGCACCCAGCCTTTGACATTTCGGCCCCAAAGGAGGAAGGTTTTATCTGTCCCTGGGGGCTGGGACCCGGCACAGGGCTTTGGTCACTCCCTCCCAGCCCGTCTCTCCCCCTTGCCCACCCGAGCTCCTGCCTGGGAGGAGCTGTGAGTCCCAAGAAGGTCATTTACAAAACAACTCCTCCTGCCATCACCTGTAACAGCAACCTGCTCTGCCCCGCAGACCCTGCTGCTGGATCCCGACAAAAGAACAAAAGCTCCCAAAGCCTTTCTCACGCTTTCCCTGTTCCGCAGGCTCCGGGGTCTCGCTGTTTGCTCCAGTGGGTTTGGAAACGACCCACAAACGGTTCCTATTCCCAGCGCAGCTGGCAGTACGGAAGCACATCCCCAGACTCTCTCCCAGCCCGCCTGTACACCCGGAGCTCTCTGTGCCCGCAGGTACCAGCACCGGGGACGTGCACAATGGGATGACCGAGGGTCTGATCTAACCCACGCCTGTGTGACAAGCACAGCACCATCCCTGCTGCACAGGGTCCCCGGGCCGGCAATGAGACCGTGTGTCCCCGGTAATCACGGGGCAGAGCCCGGTGATAACATCCCCAGCAGCGCTGCCGGCGAGAAACATCTGAAACTCCCCAGAGAACAGAATTATCTTAAGGACAGCATAAAGGATAATGACAAGATTACAACATTCACGTAGTGAAAATAACAGTGAATTAAGGTGATTTCCAGCTGGGGGGAACTGAATTCGTGCCCGTTTCTTTTCTCGCTGCTGGCTCGCGAGGTGGGGTTCTGCTGGAGATGGATGGTGCTGCCTGCAGCTTTGAAGTGTTACAAGACAGCAATTTCCATATTACTCATTTGGCTAAAGTATCCTTGAAATTATAAATAAACCAAAAGTTCAAATGCCAATGTTGTAAATACCACCAGAAAACTTATATTTTTTTTTAAATTAAATGAATAAATTATATATTGCATAACTTTTTCTCCCTTAAAAATTTGCTGCAGGCTTCAAAACGCGGTATCATCTTTTATTATATTGTCTTTTCAGGAAATATATGTTTTTAATGCCACACGAAGGCAGCTTGGCATATTCCTCTGGCTCTCGCCAAGGCTGGCTCCTCAGCTGCTCCCACCGGCGTTTCACCCTCTCTGGGTTCCATTCTTACCCCACTGCTCAAAATTTTAGATTTAGATTTTCTTTATTCCTCGGATTCAAGCATGCTCACTCTGTCTCCGGTTTGAGGGATTTGGAAGAGGCGTGGGTGCGATGTCAGAACAACCCGCCCCAAGGAGAACCCGAAGCGCGGGGATGGGTTTGGGTAAAACCACGTCGGGAGCTGCCACGCTCCCAGGGAGATTCCTGCAGCTGACCCTGCTAATAAACACTCTGACTGCAAACGTTGGGTGTTAATTTGCCTGTGAGAAGGGATGGACATCAACAGCCTGAAGAACACACTGGGAACATCACAGCGGCAGCTCTCACACTGCGAGGCCGACAGCCAGCCCTGGCTCTGTGCTTGTTCTTGCAAACATGCAAACAGCAAAACATTCTGAAGTTGTTTTTATTTTCAGACCACTATGGACCAATTCAGAATTAATCCTGAACTCATGTAACAAAACACAGAGAAAAGGGGCTTGTCCTTCACTATTAATGACTGCAAAGGCAGGAGATGGATATTTCAACCCAGAACAATAACTCAGCCCAGGAGTGCACAGTGACCGGTCAGCAAACACTGTGATCAGCTGGGGCCAGGAAGAGGTATCGGATCTCCTCATAGTTTCACAGACAAGAAGTTTCAAATTATCGAGTTATTTTTCTCACCTCCTGGACCAGGGTTTTGATCCAGCAGGACCCGAGCTCCCATGCCCGTGATGCCAACAGGACACGCGGCTCCCTCGCACCGGTCTCCGAGCAGCTCTTCGAACACTGTGTGATGGCTCCTTGATGTGATTCTTTTGCAAATGACATAATTCTCTGAACAGCCACATCATAACGTTATTCTTTATTGCTAATAGCCAACCGCAAAATGGAAAAGACCTTGAGATGCGATAGGTGGGAGGCAACGATCGCTCCCTTCCAACAAAAACAAGGCGTTTACCTTATAAATATAAAATGATCAAATAAAGCAATTAGTGCAGAATTGCACATACACAGAGTGATTCACCTCTAATTGGGTTGTTCTGAAAGCAAATTAACTTTGAAATGAGGAATGCTAAAAAGATTTCAAAAAAAATACGGAATCCTAATTACCGCAGAGGAAGGAGCTCGGCAAAGTTCAGCCGAGCATCGGCACAGGTGTGACACAAGAGACCCAGAACAGTTGTTTTATTCTCTGAACTAGACACTTCCTGATGAACTAAAGAAACAAACTTCTCATTCCTCCATGAGAAAGCCCAGGCAGGCTCTGGAGGAATCCTGCAGGATTACCCCCACCCCACTGCAGGTTTTTCTGCCACTCGTCACCTCCAGAGCAGCCCAAGCCCCGCGTTCGTTCACGTTCCTGCTGCCACAGGTTGGATTCAATCAGCTCCACACCTGCAGCCGTCCCGTTCCCGAGTGCTCCGAGTGCCGTTTGCACACCGACTTGCAGCTGAAATGACATTGCCTACGGCCTCGTATCGACAGGCTGGCAGGGTAATTAAAAAGAGGCTTTTCAAAAAAATCTTGTATAAACACCGGGAGAATAAATCCATACGATTACGCTCTCAGCTCTAAGAAGGACAGAGGAGAACATCCTCACACCTACAATGATGTTCTAAAATAATCTATTAAACCTGACAGTGCCACCTAACTTATGTATTATGAATGCATTGCTATGTAATAGTTTTTTTTAAATATTAATAAGAGCTCCCATCTAAAGAAGGAGCCTAGAACTTACATACTTAATTAATCCAAAATTCACATTATCTCCAAAAATATCTACGCATTTCATTGTTTCAGACCAATGCCTAGAGGCATATAGTTGCATTCCCTTTTGGGAGGTGTTTGTGCAAACGCAGCCCCCCACCTTCTCCACAGTCCCTGCCTTAACCTTTCGGCGGTCCAGCGGAGCATCGCCTCTCACAGCAGAGACCCAGGCAGCGTGGCCCCAGGGAGGAAGGACTGGGATGAAATCAGGGCTCTCCCCAGCTGCGTGACATTCCGACCGGAGAAGAGACAGTGCCTCACCCCCTGCAAACCCTCTAGATTAAACTGAGAACGAGCTACGGTGGTATCAGGCACTAGCCACCATCGGGCAGCGTAGGTGTGATGGAGAAAAAGCAATCGGGAGATCACCACTGAAAGAAATCTGAGATTTGAGGGAGTCTGGCATTGCCATGTGCTAGGAAGACAAACAGAGCATCTGCCCGTGGACTGGCTGATACCAGACAGATGGTTCTGATTGGAAAGGTGCAAACGAGAAGCTGCTTGCATGCAAATTTGTTTGGAATTTTTCACAAAAACTACTCTGCTTCTAAAATATTCTCCTGATTCCTCTTCCATTCCTTCCCTGCTGAAGCATTTCATCAGATCCCTCTTTTGCCAACCACTAACAAAGCTTGGTGAGGGTTCAAACCTCTCCTTTTGAACACTTTCCAGACACAAAACATTTTACTGCAGTTGAATTCCTTTCACTGCCTAGAATTTGTGCTCATCTCTCAAGAATGCTTTCAAAAACCTCATGAGAACGTGTTGGACTGGATAATGCAGCAGACTGTACAGCACCAGAATTTCACCTTTAGGCACTGGCTGCAATTTAGAATTCAGCAGCTTAGAGTGATTCCAGTTAAATCAGTTAAGAGGGGATGATGGAGGAGCTTAAGTGAGCTCAGCTTGGGACCAAAAAGCAGCAAGATATGTCATCCTGTAGAGCAAAGGAAGAGCATCCTCCCTTCAGCACACCTTGTTTTCAAACACTGCAACCCCGACAAAGGGCATCGGGGTGTCCTCTGGCCCTGGGTGGGCACTAACCCCCAAAATTACCGTCCAAAAGAGAGATACAGGCAAATACCAGCAGAAAAACAGCACACCTCTTCTCAGGGCCAAACACTTCACCGCATACAAAGAGATTGAAATTGGCAGAGGGTGGATCACTGCAGCACCTGGAACGGCTGCCACGGCTCCAGCAGCTCCTGGTTCACGCACGCCCAGAGCTGGGTGTGCAGGAACAACACCACGAAGAATTCATCAGGAGCTTTTAAATCTTAATGTATAAGCATTGTGTAAGTAAATAGAATAAAAGCTGCAAACAGTGGAATGAAATGATGTAAATATTTTCATCTTATTTGATCAGCTGCTAAATTTATATCTACATTTTATTTTAAGCAAACTCAGGATTCGGTGTTTAAAAATTAAATTCTCGGTCTGTGTGTGAGTCACTCCTGTTAACTGCTGACCTACTTAGCTGGTAGGCTTTGCCATTGTTTCGCTCTGTTCTCAATTGATCAGATTTTTGCTGCAAGCACAATCTTCAAGACCTTCCTCCTGGGCTCACATTTAACTCATCTCTTGCATTTTCCACGGGTTATTCTAAGAGGCACTTTGACACTCTCAGCCCATACAGAAGCTGATGCCTTTAGATGCCAATTGAAACATTCTCCTTTTTGCTGTACCTATCCTATTATGCCTAATACAGTCCCTTGTTAGATGTGCATTCAAAGCCATTTATAGGGCACGAATACATAAAGATCAGCCCATTGCACATGGGCTGGGAATATACAGACACTTAAATGCTGTACTTTCTATCAAAACCTGTCAAATAATTAAACATGTACATAACCAGCTGAAACAAGCTTCACGGCAGTAACTGAATTCATTATTTCAGTAGATACCAGCCCTCCCTAAGCACTGAAGGGGAATTTGTCTTCATACCAGATCTGCATCAAATAGGGGTAACGAGGAGAGCTGAGGGAAGAGTTCTCTTAGCAGGCTTTCCTCTCGGCCAGGCAGCACATCAGCACCCGGGAATAATCCCACCCGGGAATACTTCTCCCTTGACAGAGAGCCTTGACTCAGGATGGGGGGACAGGGTATGCTAAAATAACAATTTAAAAAAAAAATAAATTTCTTTTAATCCCTATTTGTTTTTTTTTTTCAAAAAAGCCACCCACCCCCAAAGCTCACCAGTAAGNAAAAAAATAAATTTCTTTTAATCCCTATTTGTTTTTTTTTTTCAAAAAAGCCACCCACCCCCAAAGCTCACCAGTAAGGTTATTCTGAAAGCAAACAAAACCCAACAACCACCAGATCTCCGCTACAGGCAGCTTCCAGCTTTTCCCCGTTTCAGAAGGTTGGGAGCAGAAGGAGAGGACCCGCGCCCCTCGGGGAGAGGAGTCCAGACCCAACCCAGCCCACGGCGCTGCTCTCGGCACACCTTCGGCACCGGCTGGGGGGAGCTGCCGGATAAGATCCCCCCTCGTACGGCACAGACCCCCCCAAGGCAGTGACCCCACCGGTCCAGAGGGGCGGCTTTTCGGGGGAACCCCCGCACTTGGGTTCTGCAAACACCACACACAACCACTGAGGGATGAAATTCCCCCTTGTCCAGAGGCTGCTCCCTGTAGGCACTTCTGGCAATTAAACTGGGAGATACCCACTAGCATTCGCAGTTCCTATCATAATTTCAAGGAATCCACGTACTCCAGGGATCTCGCAGCGTCAGAGGGATGTGCTGCATCTCGAGCTTCACTCAATGAACTCAGTGAACTCTGCTGACAAATGAGAATCGCAGCATTTCACCGAGATGTCCTCTAAAAAACCTTCCCGGTGATCTTTACATCCAACGATCGGCGTAAAGGCTACATTTCATCCCATGCAGGCCCGCTACACTTGCTAAATACCACTTTCTTAAATTTTTCTAATGACCTTTTTATGCCTTTCTACTTTTCTCTCTTTGGTATTTCAACAAGACGCCCAGAGCCTCTTGGGAGAAAAGAGAATTCAATACTTATTCTGTGGCACTTCAGAGAAGTGGTCTCCAAAAAACCTCACCTCTTCCACCTTTGGAGACATAACTAAATGTCACCAAGGAATTTCTCATCTCCTGAGACAAATTAAAGAGAGACTGGCCTCAGTCACACATCTGACAGCTGCCATTCAAATTTCAAAGGATCTTTTTTCCCCACCTTTGGCCGTTCCTACTCAGCCGAGTTCCCAGGCGGTCAATGCCACCCGCTGCCGTGGCACCAGGAGACTTAGAAAAAAAAAGTCCCAAGTCCTGAATTAATGTTCCAGGCACAGGGAGAGCAGGGACAGCATCAGCAAGATGGTGAGGAAAGGATGCGCTGCCTCTGCGAGTTCACCGGGGTTACAGGTACCCCAGTGCTGCCTCTGGTGTCAACCCCCTTCCTGTTGCTACACAGCAAGGTTTGTTTCTCTTTAAACACCCATCTCCAAATAAATCTCTTTCAAATGCCACAGTAAAACCATCCTTTTTAAGCTGTAATTGCTATTTACCATTTCTTACCTTCGCAGGTGTTAAGCCTATTGTTTAACTCTTATTGAGGTTTTTTTCCTCTTTTTTTGCATGGAATGACTTCAGGACAAAACACGGGAGATAATCCCCGTGGTGATTACTCTGTACTGTGACTATTCTTCCCAAGGGAGGTTACTCTATTTAGGGCTGATTAAAGCTTTAAAATTCAGTATCTTGCATTACTAACCAGATACCAGCACTCGCAGTAGCCGCTTTCCATACCTGGGGCTTCCACACCCGGCTCCTCGCCCCACTGCCTGGGAGGGGAAAGGCGACGGGGTCCCCCCTGCTTCACTCCTGCACCAGGACCTGCCCTGAGCCCCGAGAACACGCCGCTCCTCCAGAAAACACCAAAAAGCAGCATCAGGGTGTCTCCCAACCTCACCTCCTGCCCACATCCATCCTGGAGGGAAGAGCTCCAGGGAGACGCTGTACTTAACATTTCATCAGGACTAATTGATAGGGCCTTGCTCTCCTGCCTGCTTCCATTAGAAATTATCATTATCCTGAATAAAATGAATGAACATGCCACGCTCCGTCCTACTCCTGCAATGGATCTTCATCATTTTTCATTCATCTTCAAAAATTAATTTAAGGAAAAATTACAAAACAAAGCTCGCGCCACGTTCCTCGTGTATTTGCTGTATCTCCGTACAGATCTGCTGAAATAATATTAGCAGAGGTTTTTAACCAGCTGATAGATATCACTCCAGAAAGGCAAATACACACCCAAGGGAAGATGCCGAGTGACACGACTCGGGCTGAAGCCGCAGGAGCATCTCCTCTGTGGTTGTCCTTGAAAACGATTTCTGCTGCAGATATTTTGTGCTTATTAGTGTACAAACCAAATTCATATATTTGCAAACGATGCGAACGTTTCTGTTGGTGATTACTCCATCGCAGGAGCGTCCTTGGTAATCTCGCACCCGGTCACCTCCCTCGGCAGAGCAATAGCTCAGGCTGCCAGGGCCGGGGTGACAGAGCTGGAGCTCGCGCTAATGGAGCAGATCAATCACCTCTCTGAGGATACAGACACAGAAAACACGGTTTGTAACTGTCATATTCAAGGGTAAACTTCCAGCACTTGAGAAAGCTGCTCAGATAACTCTGAGAAGCAGACAGTCGTGCCAGCCCCAGTGTCTAATGAAAAGACAAATGTTGTCTGTTTAACAACACCAACAACCCGGAGACTCCTCGGCGCGGTTAACCCACGGGCAGAGATCAAAGGCATCTCAAGTCTGGCTGAGGACTGATTCGTGAGATTGAAAGCCCATGATGTAAATTTTAGTCATTGAACAGCCAAGCTGAGCCATCAAACACAAAACAGCATCTCTGTCCTGACACCTTACGGGTGATGAACAGCCGGAGAGCTCAGGCTCCCATCACGAGATGCTCTCGTGCTTTCCACTGCGGGCTGGGTACATCGGGAACTTCAGACAAGCTTGAGTTCAGGGTGTCCAGAGCTGAAGGTCGTGCTGCATATCACCAGAATGAAAAATTCTTATTTCTCATGGAAAGTCCTAGAATTGCACCTACTGACCGATGCCGCACTTGTCGAGATGGGATTAGAAGACACAACGTAGGCTGGTACGTGGCTGATGAGATCTGAGCACCCACTTCCCCTGGCAAGGACTAAACTTGTGGAACAGCAACCAATGGAAATCATTTCATCAGCATCCTTCAAACAAAATATTTAAGTAGTTGCATCATCAGTGGAAATTCCAGCATGGGGGAGAGATGCCGTGGAAAGGAGGCGGCTTTACACTGGCATCAGCATAAAGAACAAAAAACCTCCTCACGCTCCAGGGGAAGATCAGCGGGTTTGGGGGTTTCACAGGGATCAGCACACACCAACCCATGAAGGGCAGGGTGTGACGGGCCAGCTTACATCCTCCTTTCCTGACCAGTGGGAAAATCCCCAAGCTGGGCAGGCACAGCAGGAAGGATTGCTGCAGCTAGTGAGAAGGGAGAAGGAT
>VZTO01024768.1:3841-13881 GCA_013400615.1 Syrrhaptes paradoxus
TTTTTTTTTTTTTTTTCTTTCCCTCTCTCTCTCTTTCTCCAGTGCAGATTAGTAATGATTACTCACTCCACTGTTTACTCATTCTGCAGCTGTACAGGTTTTGAAACGCTAATATGTGAATTATGTTCTCATTTTATCAGAAAATTGGAGAATGGGTCACATCCAAACAAAATACAGCGTAAGGAGAGAACCTGAGCTTTTTCAGACACACGTAAAACATGCTGCAGAGAAGTGTCACCTACCGTGGAATAAAGCCACGAAAAGTAAACGGGAACATTTGCACTCAGGCCACGGGCTTGGTCCTTCCAGCTGAAGCTTTGCTGGAGGCTGGGTCCAGCTGTGCTGCCATCGAGGCCATTGTCCACCCACCGGTATTTAGAGTCACTTTTATGACAAATCATAGAAACACAGGATGGTTTGGGTTGGAAAGGACCTTAGAGATCATCTAGTGCCACCCCCTGCCATGGGCAGGCACACCTCCCACCAGCCCAGGTTGCCCAAAGCCTCATCCAGCCTGGCCTTGAACCCCTCCAGGGATGGGGCATCCACAGCTTCTCTAGGCACCCTGGGCCACTGCCTCACCCCCCGCACAGGAAAACATTCCTTTCTAGTAAAAAAAAATATAAAATTCTTCCTAATAAATCCCCACCATCAGCCCAGCCCCTATGCAGGGTGGAGAGAGGGTCTTCGGGTCTTTTCCATGGGCCAAAAACTCTACAAGGTGATGGGGGAGCCAGTCATAGGGAATGAATTAGTGGTTGACACATATCTGCCAAACTGGATGTTGTGACATTGGAAACACCAACTATTAGAAGCTACCTACGTGTGTGTATCATAAATTAATCAATAAATTTATTCTATGGGTGTGTGTTAAAAGCACACATTGCTATGGTGCAACACCTTTTTCTGAACACAGGAGCTTCCAACACCTTAGGCAACACACATTCTTGAAAAATACTATTTTTCATTAAAAAAATCAGTGGTGTGAAAGGGCACTCTCAGCTCTCCACGTATGGCAGTGACTCTTTTATTTTAGTTCTCCTCTTCTCACCTGGGTAATCTATTTGGCTCTACAGCTAGTGATATTATAGACACATCATTTGGGGTCTCTTTAATTGAGTTTTCCAGGGTAACGATGCTTGCTCCCCTCCTCTCCCCAACTTCTCGTTATTTCATAGCAACTTTAACAGTGCAGACCCATGCCATAAGGAAAAAACTGTCACCCTAAAGAGACGGGAACCTAGAATCCTAGAAGTCATTCTCCTACATGTTTATATTAATTCTTTCCTTTCATTATGTAGAATTGCTCTAGATTTGACTGAACAAAACCAAAAGATTGTACTGACATTTTAAAAGGAAAATTATGAAAATCTCTGGGAGTTTGTTTTAAGAAAGAACCTTTTATACGGTTTGGTTTTGACCTAGTCTCCAGCAGGTCTCCTGTTTGATTGTAGAGGGTGCATTAACATTTTAATGATTTTATTTCTATGTATTTATAGAAAGCTTTTTCGTAGGAAACTCAGGAAATAGTCTCACAAGATTTAAAATTTAAATTCAGTGTGTTTAGCTACTAAAAAGAGAGTCTTCCCAAATTATCTTCAATTTGTGTGGATCCTGTGGAATACATATAGAAAAAACAGGAATTTCTGTGTGCAAAACAAAGAACATAGACTGTTTACCCAAAGGGTTTTTTCCTATACAATAGTGTGCTACTCTGAGCTGTTTGATTTGGGGAAGGGCACTTTTGTCCTTTTTTTTGTTTGTTTGTTGACTGTTGAAGTTAGGAAATGCCTTTACCTAAGCAAAGAGTTCAACTTATAGTCACGGATTTTCGGTGGTCTAGCTCCAACCGTTTCCTTGGTGTGACATTAGCTGGGGGTTGAGCACCCTGGCTGGGTTTTCTCGGGGTAGTTGTAAAGCTCCCGTGGAGAAGAAGAGGTGACAACACATCCATCCCTGCCAAATATCTCCTGGAGATGCTGTAGAGCTTGGGAATCAGCCTCTCATTAGGGATGCTGAGATTTCTCTCTTTACAAGGGCAGCCTTCCACCCTATGGAAATGAATGGGAGACAAACACGTAAATTCAGGTAAAATCCACAAAAAATACTCACAGGTGGGCAAATCCAGCAAATTGCATTGAAAGTTGTTCTTAGTCCTCCAAAGACTTCTTGTTCAGTGCTGAATAGTTGCAGTTTGAAGATCTCTTAAATTATTAGTACTGCACTATATTAGCTGGTAAGTCAAATACAGCACAGGAGATCCACTGCTCAATGGTACCCACTGCTATTTTTAATATATATGTAAGTAAAGATAATTAAACTGGATTAGTCGAGCAATTTTTATAACAGTATTTGGTTGGTTCTTCAAAACAGAAGTTGAGTTACAATTGCTAAAACTTTATAACAACTAAAAATGATCATTCTAGAAAGCTGGAACCAAAACCACTGGGTTGGAAAGAAGCTATACAGACCACAGCTATTCCCTTCAACCTGCAGCGGTGGCTCTGCCCATCATCTGAACCATCTAGATGAGAATTTGGGTTTCTCACACAGTTTAGCTACTTAAAACTCAATTTAGAACCTAAAATGGAGAGAGTGATTTTCTGATGAAGTCTACAAGGATTTTTCTCAACATAGTTAAATGGAAAGGAAATAAATTTGGAGGAAAATGAATTTGTGAAAGAGGCTTCTTTGCATTTTTTTTCATTTTATAATTTTCTATGTTTTCTGCCATCCTTCTGCAAACAACCATCCAGTCCTGCGCTGAACAGCTCTGTGCTGTCTCCCACAGCTGGATGCTGGCTCGCACGGGCTCTGCTGGATGCCCACCTCATGCCCCTTCTCTTGTTGCTGCAATACTGGAGGTGTCTACGGACGAACCCCCTTCCTCGCAGCTCCCATAGCAGCCACCTCTGACTGGGCAAGGAGATTAAAGTAGGAGAAAAAAAAAAAAAAAAAGGAATAAAAACAGCAGACCTGGGAATATACTCCATTAAGCAATCTATTGTACTTGCCCCAAAATTACATTCTTGGGAATTTACTCAACATTTTATTACTCGCTGTATTTAAAAATATATACTTCATCCAACTCTTCTTTACACAGTGGTGCTGCTAAACATTTAGCATATTTTATGTGTTCAAATAAACTTGAGAGCGTGGCTTGCAATGCTAAAGCAAAGGTAGCAATTTACTGGCAGAACTAGATTTCACACTTGTAGCCTTTAGACAGAGCCTGACATTGTTCAGGTTGCTAATTGTAAACCTAACAACTTTTCCAAAGAGCTCAGAAGTCGTATTTCACGTCCTGGCTGGGACTTAAACCAAGACGTAATATCACAAGCGGCCGCAAGCATCAAGAGTTCAGGGTCTGAAGGCATGACTAAATCTAAGAATTTCCAGTATCTCAACAAAAAATGGTTAAAAAGCATGTAACTACCCATGGTTCAGGCCGGAGCTGGTGAGTGCAGAGGGAGAGGGACAAAGATGCTGAAAGCCAGGTGTCTCCAGAAGCTGCCTCAGATCCAGCTCCAGCATCTACAACCTCTGTAGTTTTCATGGGACCTTCCCTCCTCCAATGGAAAATTTGAGGTCAGAAAGGCGTCATCTCCGTTTTCTTTTAAAAATAATTGTCAATGAATGCATATTCCCAAATGTTCTTTAAAAAAAAATCAGAGAAAGGATATCTTCTGCCTCTTTTAGCTGTTTGCTTGGGTACAGACTTAGCTGAGCCCAGTTCCAAATGGGTATATCAGCCACTCTACGGTGTTGGCAGAAACACGGTAGAACTCTGCCTTTTTTGGGGATTGTGATGATGTTTGCTCTGCCTGTGCCTGGGAAAGAGGGACCCTATGGTCACCCCAAAAAAAACAGGCCTGGGCGTCACAGCAGGCACGCTCACATCTCCTGCAGACACAGCCTACAACCCGCGTCGTCTGAGCCAAGCCAGAATTGTTCAACTTGTCGCCTTCTCAGAATTAGGAAAGTGAATTGAATCTGGGGCTGTCAGCTCAAATTTTCCCCGCAGTTTTATGGAGCAACCTTATTTTCCCATAGGAAAAAAAAAAAAAACCTAAAAAAACCAAACTATGGGCTTCTAGCAAACCTTGGTAAGGAGTTATTTTGTTTTGTTTCTGCAAGATTATCAACAAACCAAACTATGTAGGCTTGTCTTTAATTGTGAAACTTTTCCTATCGTGCATTTTCCAGTTCCAAAGAAGCAAAGCCACCTCATGTGAACTGCGAGGGCTTTGTCCTTTGGATGCCATTAAGGTCTCTGTAGATGTTTTAAGGAGATGTTTTTCCCACCGTTGCTGGGAATTGGGATGAACCCTATGGAAAACCCTTGGACGTGAAGGAAGATCTCCCCCAACTTTATTTGTCTCTACGCCAGCGACAGGACAAGCATGGGGTTGCAAAGGGATAAGAGAGAATAAAACCAAAAAATTCTCCCGTCGTGCTTCATCACACAGCTCATCCTAGAGCCGGGGATGGTGGTTAGACACAGACCAACCAAACAACAGCTAAAGGTTGAGAAAACAAAGCTGTGAACCGCACGCGTGACTTTTTTCCCCTTGTACAAACTGGTTTAGGGTAAGGATTGTGGTTCTGGATGCAGATGGAATAAAGGCAGCGACCATCGCCCGCCCCAGGCTCTGCTGCCGATTTTCTGCAAATATTCAGGTTATTCTACCATAAAAGATATTTTGTTCCTAATAGTGCATGTTATCACTGTGGAAATAGGTAAAGACAAAAAAAAAGTGCTTTTTGGAGGAGTTTAAGAGATTTCCATGTGACAGGACACTTCTGTTATAGCTGGCAGAAGCTTTTACAGCCTTTTAAGGATTTTCCAGCCTTTATTTCCTACAGCCCACATGAGCAGCTGGGGCAGGGAAATGGAGATTCTGCTTCTGTGGATCTTCCTACAGGTGCTTCTGAAGAGCAGCCCAGCAAATATTTGCATTTTCCCTGGACAAATCCACCAACTCCTCGCATTAAAAAAAGTTGAGGGATGGGTGGAAGGTGGTTGCCCGGTCCAGCCTCCTGGGAAAATCTCTCATTAAACTGCTTTTTGGAGTTTCTGGTATCACCTAGCTGTAGAAAGCTTCATTTTTAGCACTGCGGATGCTCAATAATTTTGTGTTGTACGACTAATATATACAACCACATTTTCTTTGCGGAATGCGCCAGTAATTCACCAAAGGTCTGAATTAAGTACAAGGTCAGTAACGCAATCGTACTTGGAGGTACACCCAAGACAGAGAGCAAAGATGCAGAAAGTTGGTAGCACCCGTGTGAACGCGGGGAGATGAGCAGTGGCTTGCTGCAGCAGGTATTAGTTTTCATAAAAGTGCTGGAGAAATCCCCAAGGTTGTCGGGGAGCTCATACTGGAAAGGAGCAGGAGAAAAACTTCTGATAACAGGATTTTGGAACTGGTCACAAATCAGCTTCCTCAGGCTGGTGCCCTGCTATCATTTCCCAAATCGGGTACCAAATATCAGGACCTAAATTTTTTTCACGGGAAAGGTAATAGAAGGTGATCGGTAAATCTAACTGCACGAACCTTGTGTTCTCTTTATTAAAACAAGCTACAAAATTACTTATATTGTATGCCTGGGAAGATTTTTTGACATTCTCAGAGATGAGCATGTGTTAAAATAATCATCTAGGAAAAAAAAAAAAAAAGCAAAGCTCTGAATATCAGAAAAGCCGCTTGCTTTTTGAATTATTGCTCCTAAGCAATCCTAAGAAAACTATGCTCCAGAAAGTCATTTTCAGTGTTGATAGTGAAACCTGAAGAAATTTTTTCACATTAAAAATAATCACATCCGATAATGAATAAAAATTAAGCGTAAAGAAACCTCCATCCTTCGGATATTTAGCAACGGGCTCATATTTTTCCCTTTCGCAGATGTTACAATAAGGGTGTCAACACTTTTATTTCTTTGTCCGTAAGTCGAAAATTATGGTTGCTCCATGAATTGCTAACGTGCTCAGAAGACGCGGACCCAGCTGCAGTGCACATGAGTTCAAGCTCCTGCCCGGGCCTCATGTTTCACCATGACCTCAGTTTCCTGTGCTGAATGGGAACCAACGCGAGCGAGCACTTGTAAAACTGTTTTTGAAGAGTGAAGTTATGAAGAGGTGCTGCGGTGTCAAACATCTGTTTCATCCATTACACTCAAACAGCCGCGGCGACTGTACAGTAGGGCAAGAGCCGTCAATAAATTCAAATCCTCTCGTGGCCACGCTCTCCCGACTCTTGAGCCGCCTTGGCTCCTTGTGCCAATTTGAACCATGAAATAAAGAGGCTAAATCAGAGAACGGAAATTTTGCTTATTCTGAGAGAGCTCCTCGTTCTGCTGGTAATTAGGGGTTTGTTTTTTTTTTTTTACACAGTCACAGGGTTGCTTTTAGGATGAGCAACTTGTGGGTTCATCAGTCAACTCATATTTGTAAACATTCATGGCCAAAACCTGGATTTTTGCTTTTTTTTCAGCATATCTTAAAAAATAATTTTGCTGGTTTTATTGTCATTTTTGGTTAAAGTAATAGCAGGAAAAAATAAGCAACATGTCCTTTTTAGAAAGTTATGCAGTTTACAGATGAAGAAGTACTGAAATTCTATATTTATGATTGCTGGAACCAAATACAGTTAATTACATTAAGATATGTCCCATAACTGCAGCGCGTATCTCTTGTCAAAATTGGCATGGACGTTAATTACCTAAGGAAAAATATTTCCTAGTTTAATAAGACAGTTGCTCCTTGTGATAAAATAGAAATTGTATTCCAGACAAGATACGTTATGCAAAATAAGCAAAATCTTAAAAACAGAGATCTATTTATAGCTGGGAGGGGGGTCTGGGAACTAAAATATCAAACCAGGCGTTCTGAGAAAATGTTAAGAGGCTGCGAAGTTGTTCACCTCGGGGTTATTGGTTCAAATGTTGCTGGGATTAGTCATGTTCACCAGAAGCCGTTACCACCTCATGGATCTGCAGCAGTCGGCACGGAACGGGCTGCCGGGCAGCGGCGGGGGTCCAACAGGCAGCCCCAAGCCCATCAGCCCTGCTGGTGAGCGTGTCGGCGAGTGGTGACAATCCTCCCTGTTTTCTCTGGTCCCAGTTCAGTCAACATGAAAAGTCTTGGTCCAGCCTGCCCAGCTTCTGGTACCATCATACCATTGGGTTTGGTTCCTTTGGCATTCTCTCAGCTATATATTTGTGGGGAAAAAAAATTAATATGAGAAACAGAGACGTGTAACAGCATATCAAAACACTACGTAGTGGTTTAAGAAGAAAAATGGAAAGGTTGTTAGTCCCTGTTGGGCCTGGAATGGTTTTGGTAAGGAAAAATGAAGCTTTGGAGCTTTGTTAGAGACACCAGGATAAATGACCAGCATGTTCAAATGAGCCAAACTGAATATTTCCAAGCTACTTTCAGCTCCCAGAAGCATTCTGTCATTTGCATCCCCCATCCTAATTACCCCAGGCTGAGAGCCATGCTCATATACCCCTGTTGCCCTTGGACCCTCTGTGTCCCCACCAGCTTCCCCTTTAGAGGTACTCTCCACAGGCAAGAATCTAATCACAAAATTCATATCAAAATACCAATTCTCACATGAATTTGTAAAGAATCCTTAACATGTAGTAGAGACCTGGCCTCTTGTCTGACTGCAGAGTGCCCCGCACCAGCTTGAGCCATTCAACATCCTGACCCAACGTGATTCAACATCCTTCCCAACATCCTAGAAGAAAGAAGACTCTTGCAAGGGCATCTGTTCCCCAGCTAGTGGCCAGAGTACTCCAAAAACTCACCCATAAGCTTCATAATGAGGCATTCCGATTGTCTGTCCACATAGCCAGGGGAAAAAAACTTAATTTATAGGACTCTATCTCGCATAATACAATACAATCTATTCAGAGCCAGCATCCGTCTTCAGGGATCTGGTTCGGCTGGAAAAGTAGAAAAAGAAAAAAAGAGAGATGTTTTAGTGGCTGTAGTTTATGACATAAACAAAAAAGAATCACGTTGTGAAAAAATATTTGGCCGGCAAGTGTGATAAATATTGTATACTCCCTGCATGGCTGTCGAAGCCATTGGGTTCAGCCAGAGCAGGGCACTAATTTAAACATAACTAATGGAAAAGTGTCTGAAAATTCAAGCAGCCTTTCTCCTAGCTTGCTGGTGAAGATGGTCTCCGAAGCAAACAGTTCAGTCATTGAACTTTTCCATAAGTTATTCTTTTCGAGTAGATAAAGATTTAGGAGTTAGAGTCGGAAACTGCACTGGGAGAGAGAGAGATAACAAAAATGCCCAATTTTCCAAAATATTTTGGGGATTTGCACACCTTTCTCTGGAGCAAACCGGAATTGTTCCACTGACTGGTTTGACGAAGAGTCCTGCAAAAAAGAACAAACATCAAGCAAAACAAAACTAGAAATTCTTGGCGCTTGGGGATTTGTGTTGGCCAAATGACGAGACTGAATCCCAGAATCTCTGCTTGGAAAGGATATGAAGTCATTGTTCAAATGTGCACATAAACTGGATCTAGAGGGATAAGATTAAAAAAAATTTACAGAGTTCAATCTCATAAAACTATCAATTATAGGGGACTGTTTGTGTCCATTTCTGTGATTTTTTTTTCTGTAGAACAAATGTTTTCCTTTACTTCTGGGTAGACCATGGAGCTGGCATGAAAACTGGTATGCTACTGTAAACAAGAGGCTAAAGATCTGCTTTGCAAACGTTGTGGTTTCATTCACAGAGCAGGAGAAATGGGGTCGGCTGCTGTGAAATAGGTGCATGGATCAAGAGTTGACGAATCCATCTGCCATTTTGCGGATCAAGCTTTTCACCGTCTTTTTGAAAGCGTTGGGTTTTTTGAGTGTCAGGAAAGTGGATTTTCTTCTTCTGGGACTATACAGCTTCTCTGCTTTCATGGTACTTAATTTAATTTAAGTTTGAGGTCTTAAAGCCAGATGAGATAAACGCAGGCTGAAGTGTTCTCCAGGTGAAGCATCCGAATGCACTTTGAAAGGGACATGGCTCGGGTCTCACATTTCTCTGTTTAGGCTGAAAAAAACTTAAACAAATACCAGAATGTCCAGTATTCTGTACAATCACTGAAATACAAAAGAAAGTGAAAGTCAAAGGATGTGGCTACAAAAATCTCGTGCTCCAGCACTTGCCGAGGTTGGACACGCGAAGCTGCTTACGGGAGGGTGTGTGAAATTTCTGGTGTTGTGGGAGAGGAGCTGGTGAGCACAGAGCATCATTAATTTTAGTTTAAATCATCCAAAATCACTGCGATGCGGTGCAGTCTGCATTTCCCCTTCATTTCCCTTCCTGAGAGATCTAGTTGAATTTTCTCGAAAGCGGGGCACTAAAGGATGCTGCTCGCGGGGCTTTGTGCTCATGGAGGGTCCCCAGTTATTTGCAACATCTTTGAATTTGCCTGGTCTCCAACTCTCCTTCCTGCTAGGAAAAATAATAAAATAAAATAAAATAAAATAAAATAAAATAAAATAAAACACAAGTTTCAAAGTGGATCATGGTGGTGTTCTTAATGCCACATTTCATCCCAACCCCAGCAGCACTGTTGGACCTTGTTAAAGCAAATTTACAATTGCCTGCTTCCTTAAAGCATTAAATCCAGCCATTCCTCCTGGCTTGCTCCTCGTGGTAAGCTTTATGAATGTCTTCAGAAATCTCGAATAGTAAAACAGTCTCATAAAAGAAGCTTGTGTATGTGGAGGAGTCTGTTTGCTTGAACTTGCTGATGAATCACCCTGCTCCCTAAAGCTTACTCCAGCACCGAATTGATGACCAGGTAGCTGAACGTGGTGGGTAAGGTGGAGGTTAAAGCTGATGGATAGCCCAATGTTCCTTCCCATCTGCCGTGTTTTTAACACAAAAAAATTCAATTACATTGGGATATTGTTTTTGTGATCTGTAAGATCACGTAGTCATGGGCAAATCTCAAAAAGTGGAAGGGTTTTGTTGCCTGAACTATGCTCCTTAAAAAAAAAAAAAAAAA
>VZTO01024768.1:14270-48034 GCA_013400615.1 Syrrhaptes paradoxus
ATACCTCCCGGGCTGCCAGCCATGGAAGGGGAAAGGTCCCGTGCAGCCAGACGAACGGGCAGCGAAATGAAAGGTTAGCAATTTGTCAGGTTAAACAAACCTCTCAGAGTCTCCCATTCATTATTTGAAGTCTTGTCAAGTTATGGAAAAGCATTTTAATTAACAACTCACAGGTTTTAAAATAAAAATCAATAAGGCGCACGTATTTCTTTAAGCGATGTCCAGTGTTTTTTCCTCTAAAGTTACAGTTTGACAGATTTCCATTAAGTTTATTGGCTTGAGATGATGTGATTGTGTTTTAATATGAAGAATTAATAAAAGATATATGAACTTATATTTATATAACCCAGTGCAAAAGGGTCAGTGCGTTTCCCACTCTAATTTTCTTCACAGTTTAGATTTAAATGAATTTCATTCTTCAAGGAAAGGCATCATGACACAAAGACATAACCCCCACACTCGTTGGCTCCCACCACCCGCATTCACAAAAAAAAAAAAAAAAAAAAAAGAAAAAGAAGGAAAAAGTAAAACTTAGACTGCCTTAATTTGTATTGGCTTCATTATTCTCTAGATAAAAGGCTACTCGACATAAATGAGGACTCTGAGTTCAAACTTTTAAAGAATTCACATATTTACATCAATTTTTAAAAGGTTTTATAACTAATGAACTCCGATTTCTTTTGGCATGGCATAAAATCCATTTGTACAGTTTTTAATTAAGAATGCAGCCTACGCAATTAAAATTAAGGGTAGAGACTTCATCAGATGTCCTGTGAGAACCCCAGTCGAAAAAATTATGTTAATGCTGTATGTCCTGAAAGCTTTCTCTGAATGTTGGAAACACGTTGTGGGGGATTATTTCTGCTATACAATGAGGACTTTTTTAAAGTTGAAACTTAGGAGCTTTTAATTTTGAAGCGTGAGGACCTTGTTTATTGCTAATCGCTTTGGCGTTTGCTACTTGCTTTCGAATCAGATAGGATAGTTTAAAAGTGTCTGCATTTTCCTGAAAATACATATATGTGTGTATAACTGTGTATATATATTTTTTATATCTATATATAGACTGACACATGCAGACAATCTATAATGCAAATAATGTGCATGCAGTCGAGGGAATTCCTAATGTAATTTTTAATATTTAAAGTGACAAGAGCCATTATTGGGAATATTAAGACCCTTCTTTGTTGAAATGATTAAAATTACATTTGAAATAACGAATTAAATGCACACATAAAAAATAGAAATGACTAATTTCAGAGGTTGTGTTAAGTTGCATAGGAAAATGAAATTTAACGCAATTGAAAGGTGCTAAATGAGTTCCTGAGAAAACAGTTTTCTCGTTAGGAAGTGATGCAGCATGATCAATAGTGGGACAGGTTTTCCCATTTCCAAAACTCTCCAGTTCAGCCTGGAAACAATTCCTTTAGTGGTGACTGCAATGGGGAGATACCAATAGTGATCCCGAAGCGCGTGCAAGCACGATGATACCAAGACAAAACAAAAAGACACGTGACGATACACCACTATATAATAGTTCCCTCACATTGGGTGCAGGGATTTTCTTTCTTCTCTTTTCCTTTTTTTTTTTTCTCTTTTCAACATGGCTTAATGCAATAAAAATGTTTTATATTTAGAAGAGTAACAAGGGAGCTGAGGCTTAGCTTTGGAATGCAAGCCAAATTTCATAAGGATTTTAAAGTGTAGAATAAGAAGGTTTGGCTCAGAGGAGAAGTCGTTTCCAAGCCAAAGACCTGACATGAAGAAATGTGCAAAGAAGAGAGGGGGAGACAGGTTTTGGGGAGGAAAGAGGCCGCAGTGATGGAAGTGAACCAGGCAGGAAGGAGAGCAGGATGTGATGGCCGTGACTCACGCTGCTGAGCTGTTGAACACGCAGAGAAGACTCCGTGGGATGGGCAGCCACTCACTAAGCAGTGGTCATGTGAAGAGTATTTTATAAAAAGAAGTGATTAAAGCTGAAATCTGTGGATTTTAGTACTGCTTTTTTTTTTTTTTTAACTGGGAAGTAGAATTAGGTGCTTTTCACTCAAGGCAGAGGTCTCCAAAATTAAATTCTCAGGTTGGTGAGTTTTGTAGTCTCAGCTCTGTTACTCCTAGCCAGTAGAGCTCGTTAAAAAAAAGCAGTTTTAATCTTTGGTTAAGCTAGCAGACATTAGCCAAAAAGGAAAAAAAAAAAAGATGCTCACAACTGAGTTATAGGTGGCTCTTATCTTTAGAGAGGCTAGTCAACAGCTCCCAGCTAAACCATAAATAGCAAAATGCTTCCATCGCATCCAGCACGGAGGTAATTCTCCTCTAATTTACATCGGGGTTACATCACGTTAGCTTTTTCATTTTCAGTGGAGCTGCTGGAGATTTACATCCTTGTGAATCAGAGCAGAATCGGGTCCTCCAATAGATGCTTACGGCCAAAGACAACATTCTGGCCACAAACCTCATTTTTGTTCTTTCCTCCACCCACAAGTCAATAAAATTACACAAGACCTGGACCTGAGAGGCCCCCAGATCCGGGCCAAAAATAAATACAAAAATACAATAAAATTTTAATGTGGGGGCCTCGTGCAACCCTTAACTAGTGCAGTATTTAACTGTATGAACAAAAGACGAAACAGCAGCCAAGAAATACATTTCACCTATAATTCCACTAGAGAACATAGGAAGAAAGACCAAAGAAAAGGAGGAAAAATCATTCCATAAAATAATAGTAATACTCAGGATCTTTAAAATACCCATAAAATTATAGTACTAAATTATTAGTGCCCATTTTAGATATTCTTTGAGTTTGTCAGAAGCATTTGATGAAAGGCTGTCAAGAGTTTCAAAATGAGGGGAATAAATTGAGGGCAAGGAAAAAGAACTCTTAAAGAATATTAAAAGCAACATGCCTGATCCACCCGTGCCAGTGCCTGGAAAGCTGATCGAGGCAAACTGCAGTCCTCAGAAAGGTTTTGTCCTGACAGAACCATCATATCACCCCTGGGGAGTTCCTGCAGCAGATGCAGGTTTAATTTCCCGTGGGTGGTCCCCCCAGGAGATGGTGTTTGGAGGGATGTGTAGGTCAGCCTGGGCTGTCCTTCTCTTATGGCCACACGGATGCAGTGGCTTTGCTGAGTCAATGCCCAAAGAAAGGACAAAATTCCATCAATCCCAGAGTTCAAAAAGTCATGAGTGTCTTAATCCAGCCCAAACAGCCAAACCAACTCAACTCACCCCAACCCAACTCAACCCAACCCAACTCAACTCAACACAACCAAACCATCAGGGAACCAGCATGTGCCAACCAGTCCTGCAGTGACGTCTTACTCCGAAGGTCTGCAGAGTTTGTCCTTCAGGCATTCCTGGCTTGCCCAGACCTGGGAGAAGCTCTGAGAATTTAAGGAAAGTAGTGACACAGAACAAAAAAGCCTGGGGTTGATAAGGAAAATGCAGAGCTAGGTCTTTTTCTTTCTAATTAAGGCCATAGGAGCTGCCACCAAACGGAAAGGGTTATTGGCCTCGCTGGGGCCAGCCCAGTTTCTCCGGAGGAAGGAGTGGGCAGGTCTGCTGTAATCTGCCTTTAGGAAAACACCCTGAAAAACTGCGACAGTCAGAGCTTGTGTCATAAATATACAGAACTTATTTTAATGTGATGATTTATAATTTATACAGCTGGACGATCTAATCCGACTCTTCCTAGGATCTTGCCCTTATTTGGCAAAATACCAAAGCTTGGGTTTTGTTTCAGTATGAGTTTAAGCAGGTGCTTAAAAATATATTGAGTGCTTGTTGATGAAAGTGCTTTAATTACTCTGTTCTGATAAGGAAAATATTCAAAACTATTTATGTTTGCACACAGCCTTTTAATTTGCAATCTCAGTTAGGAATTATGACAGAAGAGGCTGTATATATCTATGTATAGAGAGATAAATATCTGTATATGTATCTATATATATTACAGCAGACTTTCTATCGTGAATGATGAGGTTTCATTTTAGAGCTGCTGGCCGTGCCATGAGTTTGGTCCCTCGGAGGCTGTTTGAGCAGGAAGGGCACTGCACTGGAATTTGTATTTTATGTCAAAAATTACCTTTGGCTTGCTGAACCTTTCCTTTCCCTCTGCCTCAGTTTCTTCAGCTGGAGAAGCTGGACAACAGACCCAACACCACCAGAAAGGTCCTCTGGGATCTGGGATGAGCAGCTCGGTGTAGCCCTGGGTGTTCTTATCTCTGCTTCATCCTCAGGTGGATTTTTTTTCACAGGATTATTTGATGATCCTTCAGATAGAAACAGAGAAATTAAGGCAGATAAACTTTTTTTTTTTTTATTTGATTTGTTTTCCTAAGTTTAGCTTGTAACCTATGTATGGCAGTAAATGTCAAAAATAGAGAGGGTTGGAAGGCGGTGAACGCTAGAGGTGACTACGTGTACTCCTGAAAAAGATATAATGCAGACCGACCGTCCCATCAATCCCCCTCTCAACCATGACCTGGAGAAATCACCTTCGAGTTGACAGGGGCTTAGGCAATATTTCAGAATCTGGTCAAGATTTTACAACACCAGATCCTGTTTCATTCTCCGGGCTTTCTCTGACCAAAGAATTTTTAACTAGGGCAAACTGTCAAGTATGCAGCGGTTTTGTAAAGCAGACTGCAAGCCAAAGAAAACTCGCCCGAGAACACCACGGTTATTGATAAAGGGCCTGCCCGGCAATAAGGAGATGGACAAACGCTATAAAAACCGGCTGGTGTGGTTGGGGGGGTGATGGGGAAGAGGGTTTGTCAGGGCACGGCGGGGCTGATGCTGCACAGCTTCCCAGAGAGTATTGTTACTCCGGCCATAAAGTCATGCCTTGGCTTCAGAAAGCTGCTGTTGCTTTGGCGTAAAAAACGTAAATCAGCACAGATGCAAGTTTGCTCGAAGACTTTTCCCATGCCGGAGCGTTTTCGTGTTTCCTGCCAAAGCCTGTGTTGCAACCTTTGGCATGCAAGTGTTGTAAGGTTGGGGTTTTGTTTTGTTTTGTTTTGTTTTATAAAACTTTGTGAGCGTTGGGAGCCAGAACTCATAGTGTAGCAATCTTGTGGCACTTCAATCTTCCATCATTCAGCAAAAGTTCTGTGTTTTTTCTACCGGTTAAATGAAATATCTTCATTTTTTCTTAATGGTTTCTGACATTTCACCCATTCTTCCCCAAGCCTCCTCAAAGGATGTAAAAAGCTCGTCATTCTCCTGCGAAAGCAAGTGTGAGCTGCAGAAATACAAACCCCTAAAAATAGGGATGGTGGGATGCAAAAAGCAAAGAGATCAAGAGAGAGCAAAAAATACATTTCTGATACGGTTGGTGTGGCAAGGAAAAGAGTTGGGCTGATTCCTCCTCTTCCCAACATCAGGAGCAATTAAAAGATGGTGGTCTTTTGTAAATTACTCCCCGAAGAAATCTTGGAAATCTTTCATTTTAGTCATTTTGGTCCACTGAACCATAAAGCTATTATGGATGAACAACAAAAAAAATATACTATAGAGGAAATTGGAATACAACAGTAATTAACAGTAGGAATCTATCAAAATAAACCCCAACTGGCAGGATGGGACCATCAGATGTTTTAACACTGAATCGACCAAGGGCCAGGTAGGACACCCTTGATTTCATATTTTTTTTCACCCAGGAGTAACTGAAAGATGAGCAATCACTACTGATCGAGGGAAGCTTTCCTAATTTTTGTCTTTCTCAAAACCCTACGTGCAAGGTGCCCACCTTGTTTACCTTAGAATAATAAGTAATAATTCCCATTTTCAGATCTTCTTTTCCGTTCCCATATGCTAAATGTCAACAAAGGATTATAGGAAAAAAATCATTGAAAATGTGCAGCTATCACAAATAGAGATTTCCCTATGGGTTCTCTAATACTTTACAGACAAATATTAAAGATTTATTGCACATGAACATCAAACATGGTTTTACTACAGTTCTCATTTGGATCAAATTGACACATTTTACATTCATTTTAGCCTAATGAGATTCTTTCACTACACATTATATTCCAAGTGACCTCGTACATTAAATTTGTGGCATGGAACAAACCCACCGATACAATAAAGCCCTTTTCCTACCAACTTTTCGACTTTTTAGAAAAGAAAAGAAAAAGTTGAGCAAAATCATACATCTTGAACACACAGGTATTAATTGGCGCTGAAGAAAAAGTGACACAAATACTGTGTAAATTATAATATTTAACCAAATTTTTCTTTTCAGTGTTCACACTTTAAGAGTCTTAACGAACTCTGATCACAATATCCACCAATTTGGACACAATCAAAATTTTTAAATTTACACCTAAAATATTAAAGGGTTTCTGCAGAGTTCCCAGAAGAGTTTTGCCTCCAGTGTTCAGAATCAGGCCCCAAAAGACAGAGCGAATCCCAGCTGCTAGCATCTGACTTTTCACAGCAATTCACTGCAAAAAAATCTTCCCGACAGTTTCACACAACGCAATATTTGCTTTTGCACATGATTAAGTGATTTAAAAAAAAAAAAAATCTGTCCTGGAAAGTAATTTTTTTTTTTGGCTTATCAAAGTGATTAGTAATGGAATGTAAGTTTTTAACACCGTGCTGTAACGTTGTACCAGGAGAAGGTAGCAGATGACCTTGAAAAGAGGTGAAAGGAAACTAGAAAATGTTAATTAAAATTATTAGTGCTGTTTGAGGTGCTTATCTTGTTTACTGCTAAGGTGTTGCTCCCTTCTGCATAATTAGGGGTAATTTTCCTTACTTTCAAGTCTGTAATTTTAAATATCACAAAGTTTTATCTTCCAAGAAGAAGTGATTCATTATTGGTTTGTATGTAAGTGCTTGATGTTTTAATCAATATACGCAACTTCCCCAAAGTCTGTTCGAATTCGTCAGGAGGTTTTTCTACATCTTTTATAGTGCGGGATTAGGCACGGTATATGAAGGCGAAATCCTATTTAGTAATGAAATTTAAAACATAATTCTGTGTTTATGATGTGAAGATATATTTTTACGTGATCTGTCCTTTTACGTTTCCCTTTATCCGCGATTATTGGAGGACAATGATATCTGGGAAACAAACCGGAGTGAAGTTAAATCTGGTTCAAGACAAAGAGTTCCTGTCGGTTAATCCTGATAGAGACAATGCCGATTTTTTGACTAAACTGCTTAAGAAATGAATATGTCTTGCATGCTTTCAATTTGTTTCAAATCCTAATATGCGGAGCTCTTTGCTGTTGTCTAATATTTGCATAAAATATTTAATCTCGTACTTTAAATTAATGATATTAAAGGTCTAAATGTTTGAAAAATGTTGTTGTCAGAACAATGTAATCTTTTCTCTCCAGACTTCTTCGTATAATTGTGGTGCCCTTATCCTAATATACTTGTAACCTTCCTCTGCATTGTCCTGAGCTGAATGTACTCTTCCAGTACTTTCTTAATTTAGAGATTTCTACACTTTTTTCTTTTTTTTTTTAATGTTAAAAAATGGGGCAGGGAACTTCCTCTGCTTGACACGTGGTAAATGAAATATTCCCCAAAACCAGCTGGGAAATGGAAAATCAAGAGTTAAGGTCTGGACACCAGTGGGGCTGTGGGATGCAGGCGTGGGGCAGGGGCAAGGTGGGGGGAGATGGGCACCGTGGCCCCGCTCAGGGCTTGCTCCATTCATGTGGGTAAGGGGCATCTTTAATTTTGCCTGCTATAACGGTTGCGATAAAAATATCACTGCTCTTTTATCTTCAGCAGAGCAATTAAAGGCACGCAGGGTACTTGAAGCCCCATAATTTTTCACCACTGGCATAGTAGGTAGAAAGAGGCATACCATTGCCATGAGGCTTTAATTAAACCACAAAAAAAAAAAAATTGAAAAATGTCTTGAGGAGTACATATTAAAATAGGCAAGTAGCTTCAATTCATTTTCTTAAATTTACTGAATATTGAGTAGGCTGAAAGTTTTCTGGCTTAGCATAAGAACAACTTAATACAGAAGTTGTATAAGGGCACAGACCCTTTTTTGGTCTGCTTGCCCCACATAAGTCAACTATGCCAACTAGACGGTTATGCTGAAGTGGTCCAATTAGATTACTAATTAATTAAACAAGTCAAAGCTTTGAAACCCAGGTGTGCGGGACCATGTCCCTGGATGGTGCCCTCCATGTCCTGCCTGGAGCAAGGCGAGGAGCCAAGGTGATGAAGACAACCCTAGAGAAAAAATTATAAAAATGAGTTTTGATAAGAAATAAGTAGATGCCAAAGCTGGTGCAAAGCTTGCACTTTTGTGGATGGAAAGAGAATTCAATGAAAGTTGGATGAGGCCTTGAGCAACCTGGTCTAGTAGAAGTTGTCCCTGCCCATGGCAGTGGGTTGGATCTCTAAGGTCCCTTCCAACCCAAACCATTCAGTGATTCTATGATTCATGGCATTTGGTGTCAACTTGTAGTTACCTACGTAGAATGAATACAGCCTGTTGTAAAGTAACTCGTACGCATGGGTTACGCTGTCACGGGGAACACGACAGCTCTTTAGGAACCCAGGGCAGGGCTGCAGAGCCCCGGCCATGCCCGTGGGTCACCCAGCAGCGCATGCACTGAATTTCTGCAGCAAAGCAGAACACCCACTGTCATTTCTGGGGTGCTCCTTTGGTCTGGGAGGATTAGGAGCACCACGCTGACTCCTGTAATTCCTCAATTACAGCTCTGCGAGGATGTCTGCCCTTGCTCCACCAGCAGGCGTTGCCAGCCAGGGGCTGCTCCCCATTGCTTTTGCAGGAGGGATTCAGAGCAGCCGCCTCCAGCAAGAGCAGAGCCAAGGCACTGGCGCTGCCGGGAAGGATGCTGTGCCAGCAGCTGGGCTGTTCCTGGCTCCTCTCTTGCTCTGGAAGGGCTGTTGTTTCACTGGGGTCTGCTCAGGAGCAGTAGCAACAGCATAGCGGGGACGTCGGGGAAAAAAAAGTGAATTAATTCAGCTTGGAGAAACAATAGAGGAGGAAGGCAGTAAGGCAAAGAGGCACATGAAGGATCTCAAGAGCAGAAGACAGCAATATTTCCAGGGATTTATGTGGCACTAAAAGGGATGTATTATGGCAAGTAGATGAAAGGACACATTATACTGCCATATTTGATGCATGGCCACATAATCACACTAAACTGAATTTTGAATAAGAATGGAAGAAGATTCCTGTAGTCAATCGGAACTACAGGGAGAATTTAAATAGTAGACCTAATAATCGGAGAAGGAGCCGCTTTCCTTAGCGGCGTGGGGTGAACGATGGCACTGCTGAGGAGGACAGCCATGGAAAATTTTATGACACAAGTTGTCAGAATTTTTTTTTTTTTTTACTGGTGGCTTAGATGACCACCTAAAACTTAAGTGCCCTTTGTGGTGTGGCCATCCCAGCACTGGGCCACTGCTGGCTCAGGGGAAGGTGTGACACAGTTTCTGCAGGACCCTGCTCTTAAGATGTCCCAGCCAAACGGTGACTGTGCCCAGGCATTTTCTTTGATTCCATTTGGGTTTCCCAAAGAAGGACAACACCTCCAAGCAGAATGCCAAACTTTACGACTTTCACCTACATTTTCCCCAAATCCACGCCAAACCATGAACCTCTCATCATTACCATCTATCTCCTGAGCCAGGGCAGAGCTTGAAAACACCTTGGTCCAAGCCTCATGTTTGTAAGAAAGCTCAAAACGTGGGGAATTTGGGGTTATTTTTTCCAAACATTTCAAACAGTTCCAGTGACATCTAGTGGGGAGGAAACCCCTGAGAATGGCTTCAGCCTTACGGAAAAATCCCATTATCCTTTATTTTCTTTTAACCCACTGGGCAATAGTTTCCTACTGAAAAAAAACTCAGATGTGGTTTGTGTGCCATACACCATGATTGAAAAATAGTTTCATAGTCCACTGAGAATTTCTCCTTTCTGGAAACATGTCTTATATTAGGGACTATCTGGAATTTTCTCTGGGACATTCCACTATATCTAAAATAAACTCATGGAAGAAGGTCATGAAGTCTTAGAAAAAAAAAAAAAAAAAAAAAAAAAACCTCCAGCAACCTCAAACTCTTGGAAATTCAAATTACTCAGAAAACAACAATAAAGATCTCAGTCCAACAGTTGCAACCCTATTAAAGAGAGATGTAACTAAATACAGTTAAAGTGATGTAAAATTAGCTTGGAAGCCAAACCAAGTCATATTTCTCTCCCTCTCATCTCCCACTTTCCTCTGCATCTCCTCCCTGTACGCCTTCTGCACGATTTTCTTACTGAACTTGCTCGTTAGATGAAGGGGAAGCTGAAAGCACCGATCACACTCGACTTACTCACATAGCAAAATTTTTCTTTTCATTTACTCAAGATGAGTAAAAGCCATTTCAGAATTGCTCCTTTTCCTGATTCCCTTCTATATTTTTTCCTCTCCTCTTTGAGGAGCTGTGCAGTGCCAACCGTACAATTCTTGTTCAAGAAGCACCTCAAGATTTAGGCTGATGTGATGCTTCTCCATCCAGCGAATGTCACTCCTGAACAGGTTTCCTGAATGAGGCAGGTTTATCCCCAAACTGGAAGTTCATTTGCAGAAGTGTGGCACCAGGCTAGTGAGTAAACGATTAGTAACCGAGAGGTGGCAATTCAAAGCTCAGCAAGTCAGACGTAAATTCTCAGTATTTTGAAAGCAGAAAGATGGTAACAAAATAAGACTTTTTTTCATAAAATGGAAAGATTTCACCACTAAAGTTTGGGGTAGATTTACACATGTACATCCTCCTTTTATTTCCTGATTTGGGATCATTGGGCTCAGGATTTATTGTATATTTTCAGAAACAATTCCAGAGAAAATTTGCAATATTACCTTTGGGTGGTGGTGTGGGTGCTGTCACATTGACCTGCCAGTGAATGAATCCCAGAAGATCCAGCAGCATCAACGCTTTAAAAAGTACACACTGATTTGGAAGCTTGTCTGGCCAATGTAGGCTGTGTGGGTTTGCAAAATTTGTCTGAAAATTTCACAAGGACTTAATTTCTCCCAAGTTTCCAGTTCTACCCTTGATCCTGGCTGGAGCCTGGACCTACACTCGCAAATACATATTAAAAAAGAATTAGAAACAACATGGTTGGTTTTGCCTGGTTGTTTTTAAGAGTTTCAGTTTTATTTTGCAATAAATTTTGGATGCAGGCGCTCGGAATCATGTTCCTGTGACAAGGGCAGCTGTGTTTCAGCAAAGAAACTGCAATGAGTCACCATTTTTTTTTTTTCCTCTCTCTCTCATTTTTGTTTTCCTTAATCTGAAAAAGAAAATAGTAATCTAGACTGAAAAATACAAGCTTTGCTCTTTGTGGATGGGAAAAGCAGAAAAGTTCTGTTCCCAGGTCTTGCAACAGACTTGGTGTGCGAGCAAGACACTTCAGCTCTCTGCATCAGCCCCACCAGTTAAAAATGTGCCTGAACTGGTCACGGCTGACCGCCACCCTGCAAAGCACTTGGTGATGCATGAAAAGCTGCCTGCTAGGGTGATGGGGAGCTTCCTCCTTCTTTTCAGATAACAAAGGCAGCAAAAATTCATTTCAAATTTTCCAAAATTTCTTTTTTTTCCCATGTAGATTATTTACCATAGAGACTTTTGGTTCCCATCAGAAATGGAAAAAGATGAGCTTTGGAGATGCTCTCCCAACTAAATTGTCTACAAAAGACTTTGAAAAAAATCTGGGCTAACTTATTCAAAATCAATTCATGCTGCTAAATCACTTTCTGCTGAATAGAGAAAAGGAAAAATATTCATGATGTTCCATTTTTAGTTCCTTGAAAATTCTTGGAAATTGTATTTTGTCATTCTTCATTCTAAAAATCACTGAATTATTGTTTTGGGTTTTTTTTAATTTGCGTTGCTTTTGTGAAATAGCAAAAAAAATTCTCTTCATAGTATTAATTTGGTCTAAAAATCAGGTTTTGCCAAGGAAAATGCATTCCTTTTAGCAAAGACATTTCTTGGTCTCTGTTGTGCATGTGAAGGCGTTAAGGTCAGAGGGTAGATTTCCCTTAGTTGCAGCCTGTTTCCATGGGCTGAATCTTACACAATTAGCAGTGTTTGGCCACTACTGGGAGGAACTGGAAAGAAAGGTTGTCTTGGGAGAAAATCAGAGTGAATTGCTACAAAATATGTGCAGTTAAGCGAGAAAATCAGCATCTGCTAGCTGTTTGTTTTCTTTTGCGTTTTCTTTGGAATGGAAGGAAATGTTACGAACTCGTTGGTTGGGGTTTGGTCGTAATTCTGAGGGGATAAAGTGATGAGGATGGAAGTGGGAGCTCAGGGACACCGACAATGGGAGCCGTAACAGCAATACTATTTTTCATGATGACTTCCATCGCACAGAAGATAAATTAGGTAAAGAGAGAAACAAGCCACCTCTCCAGGTCTCTATCAGCCCCAGTTGGGAACCTCTTCCATGAAAGTCTCCTCCACTTTCCCGACACAAGAAGAAGCACAAGGAATTGCTGCAGCCCATGACGTCTACACTCTAGATGGTTGGTGGTTTATATCCGCAGATCTTGGTCTGCAGGAGGGCTTGGTGCTAGCACTTTTTCCACTCAAAATTTGATTCTTACTTGCCCTTGTTGTGACCCGAGGAGCCTGCGTGCTATGGAAGGGATTTGAGGTATTGATGGAGGGGCAGCAGAAGTCATCCTTCTCTACAAACGCGACTTAGTGCTCACAAACTATTAAAGAAAATATTTCAGGTACCTTGCAACTATGGTTTTGCCAGTGCAACTATTCATCCCCTGCCTCCTTCTGCGGGAATGTCCGTCCGTGATGAACAAAATCTCCAAAACCACCCTCCTCTGGACGTTTCTGCTCCATGTTTGTCTGCCACAGCAGTGAATCCCGAGCCCTTGACTTATCACACCTACCCCACTTCTTGAAAGGTCTCTCGCACAGCCCATTTCAGAGTGACTGGTTAGAACCAATATGGAACTGGGAATCTCTACCAAAAGCGTAGGAACTTTGATAAAGTGGAGAGCATCCTCAGAAATGATAACACGCTCGACTGCCTCACACCAACGGCACAGGGAATCTGGAGAAGCTTACACCTGCCTTGGAGATGCTCCATTTCTGATCTGTTGATGTTTAATAGCTGTGAATATTAAATTAATGTCAGGAAAGTTTGGGGTTTTGACATTGCTTTTGGCATTTTTCATATCTATTGGCCTTCTGGGGATGCTGTGAAGTTCCTACGTGAGGCCAATGAGCCAGATCATCATCCAGCCCGGCGGGCTCTAGGATGCAATAAATAAAGCATGGGTGAAGGTGCTGCAGTGCCGTGCAGCCCTTCCCTCAATTTTATAGCTTCATCCAGCCCTGCTTTTGCTCCTCCTCAAGTGAGAAACTCTAGTTTTAATTCTTGCAGTGATTTCCATAACTTGTGCTAGGACTTATCCTTGAGTGCCAGCAAAAAAGGAAAAAGTTCCCAGTTTGTTGAGTGTGAAGGATCCCTTCTACACCTCCTCACATCCCTCTTCCAGGCTGGGGAAGCAGTTGGGTGGATGGGCATGATTCCAGACCCATGGAATCCAACTGCTCAGCCCAGAGTCAGTCTCCAGGTTATGCTGCCATGGGAGGTTGTAGGCTTACCCGCCCCGAGTGCAGGCACACTGTTTTCAAGCAAAAAAATGATGTCAAAAGAGGTAAAACAAAGAGTATTGTGCTTGGTCCGTCTTGCACAAAATTATGCACGGAGAAAGAATGGCGCGGAAGTGGAGTAAGTGCAAAATACACAGTGAAGTGTCTCGTTGCTTCTCTGAGACAAAGGCAGACAAAATTAATCAGCAATGATTTGTTGTGCCAGAAAAGGCACGCTTCTGACTATCTGTGGCAGATTATTGCCAAGGAAATAGTTCCTCAAAATCCCAGGCACATTCCTGACCTGTATATTATGAAGTTATTTCTGCTTGATGATTTGTAACCTGTAAAATGCCTGTGATCTTAATAAATGAGAGCTTGTTGCCTCCTGAAATCCACTGTATTTCATCTTTGGCTTCCCTCCTTTGGCAGTGTTGTTATTTAGACCGAGTTAACATTAGTATTCTCCCTGAGCATATACGCTTCCACGAATTCGATATCATCGCTGCGAGCTAGCACCCTTAGGACGCTATGACACCATCCTTATGACATACGATCATGGGTGGAAGCGTAGCTGGAGGCTTTATGGAAAACACTGAGGATTTCCCAACCTGTACAGTTGGTTTTTTTTTTTTTCCCCGCAAGGAAATATCGGGGACTTTTCAAATTGCTTAATCAAGCCTATGACCAACCGCTAGCTCTCAGAACTTAAGAGTAAACCCATAGAAAGTGAACTAGACAGGGATGTCTTATCAAAAGTCTTCCTATAGCACAATTCACACTGCTTAAGGTACATCCATATGGGAAAATCTATATCCATGGAAAACCCAGAGGACAAATCCCCTCCATGCCTTGGGATGCAAACAGTACAAAAGGCTGCAACTTGCCTTTACTCTCACGAATTAAACGACACCAAAAATAATTTAAGAGCTAAACCTCCCACCTCGTGCTCGCAGGAGCAAGGCGTGAGCCCGTGTGAACGCTTTGACCCTTCGCGCGATCCAAATTATTGCGTCAGTTCTTCGGCTCGCTCCGTTTTTAATAATAACGGGAATGCAACGGCGTTGCTAGGAATAATATTGCGAGCTAGTGCCTGAGCATGGGAGTGATTGTGTTAATGTGCGGCGGCGTGCGTGGGAGAGGTGTGCGAGGGCAGCCTTTACCCCCCAAAATCCATAAAACAACTCCAGCCCCTACGAGCTCTGAAAAAGCCAGACATCTCCTGAAACCGTTTTACGAGTGCATATGGAGAAACTGCAGGGGAAAAAAAAAAATATATATATATATATGTATATAAAACTGTTTGGGAATAAAATGTTGTGTTCACCTGTAAGTTTTCCTTTAAAGCCAGTGATTGCATTTGAAACCTGCAATTCTCGACAAAAAAGAGAAAAGTTCAGTGCTGATTGCTGGATATTTGGACCTCCCAGTGCAAACATTAACTGGCTGAGAGGCACTCTGGAATGTAATGAAGGAAACAATACCGGGAAAGGAGCCAAACGCTGAAACACTGGCGCCTGCAACCTAGGGATTTGCCTCCTAGTAATAGGAGCTGAACAAGGCCCAGCACTTCTGTTAGGCTGGAAATGACATACTGTGATCCTTGACTTAGCCAAAGGGATTTTAAATGGAGGAAAGAGCTGGCAAGACAAAATCTCCTGCACTTTTCACAGTGTTTTCTAAAACAAGCAAAGGAAATCGGGAGAAAAGACTGTAGTCTATTACATTTGATCCAGTTAAGTCAAGAGTGGAAGCTTTTTAACTGCTGTTATTATTTTTTTTTTTTAATTTTTTTTTTATACTTTCTCATCGTGTCACACCACCCAGAAAGCACAGACATAAAGCAGAAACTCGAAACTGCTTTTCATTCAAGAAGAAGGGCACCCCAACATTGCGTTATTGACAGGAGGGCTGAAAAAACTGACAGCTGCAGAAATTGTACAGTTGAAGTTCAATTCCCAGGAGCGGGAACAATATACTGATGGTATTAATTCCGTTTGGAATTGTTAAAATAAGAAAAGGTTATGGGCTGAGGAAGGGACCTGGTATTGTGGTTTTTTTTCTCTTTTTTTTTTTTTTTTGCTTGTAACAAAGGCGAACCTTCCTTCTTCCCTGGTGTCCTTGGACTGTCATCTCCAACCTTTTGAAACTGTATCTGATTATCCATGTGGCAATTAATCATAATTAAGCAGGCTTGAGATTTGGAAAGGTACAAAGAAGGTGGCTATAGATCTGGCTTTTGTCCTGACTAACCTCTTTTTTTTTCCCTTTTTTTCTTTTTTTGGCTGCTGAATCTTGTGTTTGGAGCCATGAGAGGGAGGAATGCAAAACTAAGAAGAAAAAAAAAAAAAAGAGAGAGAAAGGCAGAAAAAACAGAGTGTGTGTTCACATCAGAGCCACAACCACCCCGGTTGTTCTTTCTTTCTCTTTTTTGGACATCGCAGTCCCTAGAAACTAAGTTCCAGCAAACTTGGAAGCGGTCCGTTTCCAAGAGGAAGCTAGGTAACAAATTACCTTTCGAATGCCAAGTGATTTGGATCCATTCTTACAAACCAGATTTTTTCAATTTATTACAGGAAAACATTCAATCATTAGACGCTGGCACCCTGTCTGGGGCACAGGGAATACCATTCTACCCACTCCACCCACATCCAGTTTTTTAAAGGCTTAGAAAGCGCAGAATGTCTTCTTATTAAATGGTTTTTATATATTTATAATTAAAATCCTGGGCTGGCATTAGAATCATTTTAACAGATGTAACCTGACACAGGCTTTCTCTGCCCAGGGTCAGGCTGGGAAACAATGGCTTCTTTAACTCCCGCGTTCTGCTCAGGTTTCTGTTTGCACATGGGTCCAATTTGTCCCATTTATGATTAGGTTTAAGTAAGTTGATGTGCTATTTATTTAGGAGAATTGCCATTTCAGACTATTACCATATTCCCCTACAATATACATTACGGTGTGGTCTATGCCTGCACTGTCCATTATTAGGTTATTAGAGCCCCGAATATGGTCCCAATTCACCAAAACAACAACAACTAACTTGATTCAGGCATTAAGTGATTTACTGCAGCTCTTTACGTTGGAATTAATGTACATACTGCTCGCAAAAAAAAAACCAACACCCCCCTCCTTGCCCTCAACCCCGAAGGCTTACAAGGGCCATGTGCTGGCATGTGAAAGAGACTTTAAATGTCTCTGTAATTGATTTAAACATCAAGTATGAGCACAGGACAGGGAAAAACCAAAGGGGCAGGTTCTGCCGTCTCGCAAAACGCCAGCCCAAGGTGGCAGGACTGGGCTTCGCTGGGAGATGCTGGGAAGACCTCACAAGCCATCTCCTTTCCCATCCTACGGAGCCCAGAGCCCGAGTTTATCTGTTCCTAATAAAACACCGTCTCTGCATCTCTGACACAGCACCGAGGCAAGAGTGGGTGTAATTTATAACGACTGGCCCAAAACACGTGGCGGTTTCTTTGCGTTCCCCTACACAAAACCCTAACCCTGCCTTAGAGGAAGAGGTTTATTCCAACCAAAACCCTTTTCAGCAGCTCTTCAGCTCCCCCCAGCTGTGGCAACCCAGCCTGGTCCCCTGCCAAACTGGAAAATCACCTTTTCCCACACCATACCCATCGTCCTGCCGTGTGCTACGAGTCCCTGCCGGCCACCACCACCAGCACCAGCTCGGGTGGATGGTCTTCCTTGAGGAAATCTGAAATTCATTGACTCTCAGCCTCAGCAAGTGGCTATTTTTTCTCTTCATGGGTAAAACCCACGATCGACAGCTGGAATTCACATAATAATAAATTAATAACCACAGCGCCGGCACGTTCCAAAAACTACAATAAAACAGCGGCCGAGCAGAAAACAGCTCAATCGCGTACACCGTCCCTCCCTGGCACGCGTTCCTCTTCTTTCACTTCCAATGAAGTCATTGGTCACTCTTTCTTCATGTGGGAAACAGCTAGGAGGTTCCCCATCTCCTCTTGAAAGCCTGTATTTCAGAGCTCTGCTAGGAACCAACCCTGCACCCAAGAAGGAAAGACGGTCTTCCACACCGACCCTGCCCGGAGTTTATTGTTCGTTTTGTGATGGGTATCTATCAAAATGCTGTGCGTTGGCCCGATATTGTGAACATTTCTGGCTTTTGAAACTAAGAGGGTGACCATAAGTGTTGGCATCGTGACCCTGAGGACCAAGTCAGAGAGATACCCAAGGTCGCTGGGCAGTGGAGCTAGCGATGGGGCAGTATCCCAAAACCAAGGGAAGAAGCTGACATAGGATGCGATACTTAAAGAAACATGAAAAGATTGGAAATGTAAGGATGGCTTTCCAGCTCTGGTTTGTGTTCATCTCAACAGGCATCAGTAAGGTGGGTGGCATGCTGGATTATTGCAAGAAGAGAGGAAAAATTGGAAATACCGCTTGTTCCGAATTTGGAGGAGCTAACCGTGCTTCCCACGGTGACTAGTGGAGAAATTCACTTCCAGGCCAAGGCTGGGGCCGTGAATAGAGATGGAATTTGAGCTCGGAGGAGAGGTAGAAAGGAGCCATAAGATGTGCTACCACCGCAGGCAANTTTCTCTTTTTTTTTTTTTTCCAAAAAAATAAAAAAATTATAGAATAACTTCATTTTTTTTTTTTTTCCTTTTTTTTTTTTCTTTTTGAGTAGGGGCTTCAAGCTGTCTTGGACATCTCCAGGAAAATAATATCACTAAATACCTTTAAAACGACAAGCCTGCAGTCTGTGAGTTTTTTCTGCCTTTTGGAGGTGAAGCAGATTTCGCAGTTCGGGATTCCTGTCTGTCTCCTCCAGCGCTGCAGCTATCCGCCTAGCTGAGCTCCCGCTTGCCCGCAGCCATTGGCTTTTAGGACCCCTTCCAGGTCGTTTGGAAGTCAGGCTTGGAGCCTGCTCCAGACACAGAGCCACATAATGTAGAGCTATGAGAACCTGGGAAAACCTGCTTGGCAAAAAAACTCTTTTTTTCCCCCCCCTTTGTTTGGCTTTTTTTTTTTTATTTTTTTTTTTCCCCAAAAAAAAAAATCACTAAAATCTCCAAGCTTATGAATAACTCTTAAGTTAGATTAAAGTAAATAGGGAATTTTAAACTGAAGAGGGAAAAATCAGAGTAGCAAGAAAAAAACATGGCTTTTTGTCTTTTTTTTTTTTAATTATACTCTGGACTTTTTCCTATAATGGACTCCTCGGCACAGCCCACCCTGCGCACAGCCGCTGGCACGTGCTGGTTCTGCAGATGGATGACAAGCGGCACGCACAGCCCTGCAGAGCTGGCACAGGGATGCTGGCATCGCGCTTGCCAGCTCGGCTGCGTTTGGGGGAGATGGCACGCTGCTTCGGCATGGGAAAAAGGTGGGGGGACCCCTCTACTGGCACTAGCAGCCCCCCCAGCATCAATCCGCAGAGTTCATCTCCATCCCCAAGCCCTTTCCAAGGTGGCAGCAGGCGCGCTGCCTCGGGGGACGTTTCGGTTTTATCCTCCTTGTAAATCTGAGCTCTTTAATTTTGTCGGGGTAGTGGTCCCCGCTGCAGGGACAACGTTCGGGTCTTGCCAGCACCGATGGGGTTCGGTACGGGAAATGCTGGGCATGGACCCACCCGCGGCTCCCCGCTCGCCAGCACACCGAGGTCTGGTCCAGGCAGCGGGCGGAGGATGCTGAGCCCCCCAGGCAGTGCAATGGGGCTTAACTCCAGAGCTCAGCTGCACAGACTATTCCTGCTCAACATTTTTTTAAGGATTTTTGTCATGACTATGGCCCGTTTGTGGGGTTGAGGACCAGACCTGGGTTTGAGTCTGGCTTTTCTTACAAAGAGCCCAGCCTGGAGTTTGAGTAATCCAGGGAGGTGTTTCCCATCCTTCCCAGCCTTTTCCTTGCCCACGTGGAGTGACACTGAGGGTCGAAAATATATATCCTGACTGCTGAGAAGATCGACAGGGGAAACAGCAGGAAAAAACATGAGAAGAAAGTCTCAGGGGGGCAGAGAATTTAGAAATATTCGCAGAGCATCTACCCTACACCATGCCCACTGCATCACTCCTGCCCTGCAGCCTTGGGGATGGCCAGTGAAAAGACAAAAGCCAGGAAAACTCTGAAATGTTCTGGGGGGAGAGCAGGAGAACTGGCAAGCTGGAGGGTGAGCTGTAGTGTTGGGAAACAAAGAGTCCCTGCTCAGAGCAGGTCCAACAAGATCAGAGCGAGTTGGCTGCAAGGAAAAGAAGCAGAAACTCTGTGCCGTTAAATTTTCCCAAAGCTCCTTGCATCAGAGTTCTGCCATTAGACCAAATGTAATATTACACTGATTCCTACAAGGGTCTTAAAAATATTGAAAAGTCTTGGTCTGCCCCCAAATTTGGAGCCGCAGAAGGGCTTCAGAAGCATCCTTAGATGCAGCATGTGCAACAAGACGAATAGTGCCCAACAAACACGTTAGGAGCTGCCCCAGCTCCTTGTTGCAGGCTCTGTGATAGGGAACTGGGATTTGCTGTTCAGCAAACTTGCAGCACCATGGTCTAGAGGCTGCAACAGAAAAGCATGAAATGGGGTTAATGGTGCCAGCAAAGGGTTTCCCTGAAAATGATGCTGGTGTCCCACTGCAGAGAATTTGTCAGATTTTGCGTGCTGAGACTTCAGCAGTTGTTGCACCTTGAGCAGTTCCTTAACCAAAGGGAGGGAGAAGCCACTTTTGCCTCCCATCTTCCTTTCAGAGGGGAGCTGCAGGCAAGGAGGAAATGAAAAACAAGTCTATAATCCTAAAAATCCTTTTCACTTTGAATATCCAGGCTGCCTTTCTTCTGGAGCTACCATCCTCCATGACCATTACCTGTTTCTGTTCCTATTATACTCATTCAGAAGGAAGAAAATTATGGGTTCACATTTTTCTTTTTTCCCCCCAAAGTGTTCTTAATAGCTCAGGTTGGTGGACTAAATACCCAGAACAAGCCTGCCTGTTGGGAATTTTACATTGCCTTGCATAATCTACTATTTTGCATCTACCTGCTGGTACAAGGTTATCATAAAATCATAGGATCACGGAATGGTTTGGATTGGAACGGTTCTTAAAGCACATCCATTGCCACCCCCTGCCATGGGCAGGGACACCTCCCACTAGCCCAGGCTGCCCAAAGCCTCATCCAGCCTGGCCTTGAACCCCTCCAGGGATGGGGCATCCACAGCTTCTCTGGGCACCCTGGGCCACCAGTTCACATCTCACGAGTTCATATCTCACAGGTCAGTTTTTAAGATTATCACTAACGGATTTTTTGCTAATTTTACTGGAAGGGATGTCTAGAGGTTGTACAGTCCCACCTCATGCTCGGAACAGCTCCACCTAGATCCGATTGTCTTGTTCAAAAGGCAAATTTTGAGTATCTCCAACCTATCTGGTTCAGATATCTCTGTATCAGACATATTTCAAAAGTTTACAGAGATGAAACAAGAACCAAACCTCTAAAATAACCTCCACCAAACTATTCACATTCGGCTCTCAACAATTTGGGGTGGGGGGGTCATTTTGCTTTTCTGAGCAGTGATCTTTCTGAGAGCAGAGCTCAGCTCCAGGCTGGAAACGCTCGCGATGAAAGACTGTTTAAAAGTCTGTTGTAGTACAGATCAAACCGAGGAAACCTCATCCTGCCATCTGGAGCCGGACCGAGCGGTGGAACGGCGCCAGCTTCGCGGAGGTGATCAGAAACACCCAGCTACTGCCGGCACGGTGCGCGGGGACGGAGCTGGAAACAACCTGCAACGGAGCATCGCTGGAATCCGGGAATATTTGGCTGGGGTAGGGCTCTGCCTGGAGCCGGGGAGATGGGCAGTGCCAGCAGGTACGGCAGCCCGGGCATCCCTGGAGGGAGGCAACCCAGCCTCTGGCTCTTGCAAGCTCTGCTCATTGTGGAGTCACAGCACCTCTCTTCTCTTCAGGGTTTTACTTTTTTTTTTTTTTTTCATTTGTTTCGTGTTTATTCTGGCCTTGAACAGCTTAGCTCTGCTCCAGGCACGAAACCAAGTGGCTTTCCTCTTGTTCTTTTCTTTACCTGGCCTCAGATACAGCCAACCGAGTCCTCAAGGAAAACACAATGCACTTCACATCGGCTCCCTCAATGCTAAAAATAAAAAAACAAACCCAAATGACCCTCTGCCCACACAGACAAACTTTACAGGCTAGGGGCAAGCACTCTCCTCTAGGGAAGCAGAGGGATTTTATTTATTTTAGCAGACCGTTCATTAACAGTCCGGATGAAGAGGAATGGATGCCCTCGGTTGGAGAAACCCGGGGGTACAAAGCTGCAGCCAAGGGGTAACTCCTGCGGGTGCTTCTCGAAGGTCCACTGCAGAACTGCAAGGAATCATCTTCCAAGGCATCTTGTCTCACTGATCTTTTGGACACATTCAAAAAATAACACCCTTAAAGGCACTGTTTCAGGACCTTCCCTTAAACCAAGATGAGTCCTTCCTTTGATTTCACTTTATTCCGGATCAGGACCTTGGACCCATTTGACCCCAGGTTTGTCTTGCAGAACCTCACCACAGCCAGAGCCTGAGCTGGCGGCACCGTCATCTCGCTTGGCTCCTGCTTTCGGTAAAAAGTGAATTTCCTCTTGGCTCTGCTCTGTGCATTCGGATTTTCTGCAGATGAGCTCTTCACTCCCAGGGCTGGGAAGAACACTCAAGAAGAAAGTGGGTGTCAGGAAGGGAAGTTCACAAGCACTGAGCGAACGCCAGCTCCTCGCTCCATCGTGCTTTTACCTTTCTAGAACCCATTGAACTACAGCGACGAGATGTCACTTTGCAGGAGGGGACAGCGCGGGTCACATCCTCAGCTAGAAACGCTGATCGATACCCGCCAGTAGGCTGGTTTGGTTAGTTAAGCAAAATCATTTTTAATTTAAAGTGTCAAAGCTTTGGNCGTGAGACTCATCCTCCCCGCCTCGAGCCAGGATGCGTGCACAGCTCCCCGCTGCCAGGTAAAACGCCGCTTCTGCAAAAGTGACCGTCTTTGAAGCCTGTTCAAGTCACCATTTAAACACGAGCCTGTGCACTTTCTTTTGAGAACAAACACAAGCCTCGAAAGGAGAACCGGCGTCACCCCGTAAGGAACGATTTTGCCTCGGCGCTTGCTTTTTGCATGGGAAATATCGGCGCTTTCGTGGTCAAGCTCATTATTTGCTTTGTACAAGGGTGTTTTAAGGCAGGGAATGAGCTCTGCTCCTCGTTCACGTAATCAAAGGGCTGAGTATTCCTACTGATATTTAATACATTTCATCTCCATCTTTTAAGGCACACATTGAAGTATACTGTGTCTTTAAAAAAAAAATAAAAAATCTCAGCTTTGACTGTTAATTTAGCTTCCTACATACCGTCTCATTTACTGTTATCTATTTTTATTCTCACTGGGGATTAGGTAAGCAACGAGCAGTATTTCCAGCTGTCCTTTTTGCATCACTATTTGAAAACTGCGTAGACCACAAAGAACATAATTACAAAAAACAAATTGCCATTACAACCGCTCTGTTAATAAGCAGGGACTCGTTGCAAGTTCTGAAACTTAGAAAGACCGTTTCAGTCTTCTGTTTTCATTAAACCGTGGTTGCAGAGAGCAGATATAATTGTGTTTCTTTTCTTTTTAGAGGCTACGGGTTACCTAAAGTAATTTGTATATTACTTTTTTTTTTTTTCTCTCTAAATCCAAATCAGTTCTCTCAATGGAAAACATTACATACTAGGGGTCACTCCACAAGTGTTTCGCATTAGTGCAAAAATTGCATTCATGTACTAAGATGTTTAAGCACCTACAAAGTTGTCGCCAACCATCTGCACTGCTGGTAGCACTAAATCAGCCGGGTACGTACGCAGAGCCAACGTAATTTATCTGTCAGGCAGTATTTCATTTAAAACATATTCCTGTAAAATATGAAATACTTAGAGGCACCCACTTTCCTATTTGAGTTTGACGTTTTCCATTACCGCCCGGGTAAAATTGTCTTTTTAATGGAGCAAAAAAAAATCTTTGTGCGCCGGGGCTCCAGCATTAGGAAAGGGGGTTTCAATTTGCATTATGTTAATGGGCAATTATCGGTAGAGGAAAAATGAAGGATCTTGGGTGTGTGTGTGTTTGGGGGGCTGCTCTGCTCTGAAGCACCAGGGCTGGGATGATGCTGGACCAGGTCAGATTTTCTCCCACCAGTGATCCAAAGCCAAATGAGTAGAAGCCAGGTGAGATCACGAAGCTCAAGTTTAATCTTTGACTCAGATTTATGCAAGGAGCCCTTCTAAATCTAGAAATCCCTGGTTCTGTGTTCTGCCATTCCCCGTGATCTGAGAGACTCCACATAGGCTACAGCACCGACACGTGTATTTCTACAGTTCACGATCCAAACTCCTTATACAGAAAATCTGAGCTGGAAGTGGATGGAGAAATAATCTAATTTCATCCTATTCTTCACATTCTGTAAGGTGCAGTGTTAATAAAACCTTTTCAATAAACAAACTAACCAGCCACAAGTTGCTGCTTTCAATACAAGGCACAAATTCTCTGTATGATTTTTCCAGATTCTGCACCTGATTAATGACACACCACTTGGGTTGAATTTATGTTCGGGGAAAGTGCAGGGTGTACTTCCTTTGCAAACAGAAACAAGATGTGCGAGCTCCTTCTCTTACCTGCACCATATGCCCGAGCAAGGAGGAGGAGGAGGAGGAAGAAAAGAGGCAGGGAAATCTCTGGACTGTGCCAGGTGCTTGGCCAAGGTGGAGGCAGGGTGGCCAAGATTTGGGGACAGAGAATTTAATTAAGTTTCGCCCTCCCACGTCCAAAGCAAACTGCTGGCTGCTGGGACTGCAGGTCTCAGATTGAAGCTATTCCATGAAGATAAATTAATTCAGTGTGAGATGTATAAAACTACACAAATAACACAAGTAGCTGCAGAAATGGAATATCTGTTCATGGCAAAGAAAACTAAAGTCATCAAACCCATTGGAATTTTATACATCAAATAATTTCTGATCGTACGAGAAGGCAACATAAGTTCAGGATCACGTATTTAAAGAAATACCTTGTTACGAACAAGCTATTGATAATTTCACAATAATATCCCAGCAGTGATCAAAACCATTCACCTCTGCTCTGTGTCTGATAACGTAATTGTACATGAATTAGCACATGCAATGTATTGAAAGTGAAAATTGAGTCCTTCACACAGCAATAAAAAACTTGCCAGGTAAATATATGAATTCAGGACAAGACTCTAAATTTTAAAAATATTCAAAATACTTTTTGAAAAAAAAGTTCCAACAATCTCTGTTTAAGAAGCTCATATACACCAACAGCAAAGTGAACTGGAATGACGAATACCAAATTTAGTATATCGGGTTTTCTTCTAGAAAACCCCAACTCCCATCCCCAACTCTGATGCCCATCCAGCTGGGACTAAAAATTACGAACTTACTACATTGTGTCCAGCCAGAACAAGGGGAGAAAACCCGCACAGATCGTTCCCTACAGCATCTTGCGAAGCCAGCAGTGCTGGAGATGAAGAAACGCGATTGAAACCGCTGACAAGAACTGCTGGAGACAGGACTGGGTCATTGCATTTGGCGTCACCCAAGGATGCGAGCACCAGCCCATCCAGGGTCAGGACCAAAGCAGACCCTGGTATAAAAACATTTGGGTCCATCAACATATTTCTCCGATACATCACCTTGGTTCAAAACCTCTCTCTGCCCCATTTCTTCCCACCCAGAAAGATTTTCATGGGAAATATTGCCAGCTGCCTCCCAGACAGTGTTACTCGGCTGGACGTGGTCTACCTGCAATGGGGTGGAAGATAGAAGATGATCTGCAAAGAGGGAGGTTTCTGGGAAAACTCCACGGGCTAAAAGGGGGGGGTTAAACCTAAACGCTTGCTTAAAACTTCTAAATCAGTTTTTAATTGCATGGAAAGCCATCCTCATCCCTTTTGATTACATCCTTCTATCGCCCTGAGAACTGCAGCATCTCAACATCTTATTAATAAAAGCTGTTTTGGAAAATACAACTCCTTTGGAATATATGAGGATTAACACTATATATAGACCACGATGGCTTAAAGGAGATTGTTATGGTCTATTGTGCAAATACATATTTACTAGAGCTTTTGAAATACAGATCATGTAAATATGTATTCAGGGACTTTTAAAAATGCAGATTATTGACCTGACAGATCATAAAGGCTCCTTTGAAACCATTCTGGGTTACAGTATCATGTAAATACTTATTTAGGCAATTTTTTTAAAAATCTTTGCTCGTACAGTCAGTGAAAATCCTCATGAAAACAAATGTTTTGTCTCACCTAACAGCCATGACGGTTCTGAAAACTAAACACCTCCCTACCCTACATCTACAAAACCCAACTCCACGCGATCTGGGGATAGCAAAGCGATATTCCGTGGGACACAACATCACCTGTCAGCAAGGTGGTGACCACTCCAAGGCTGCAGAATAAATTCTTCTTGTTTTACAATCTCCTGGATGCCCAGACCCAACTCCAACTTTTGGGGAGGATGATGACCATGGTATGTCCTGGAACAACCCTGCACAGAGAGCACCCACATGGTCCTTGGCTTGGCCATGGCCACCCACATCCCAGAGATGGGGCAGGGTGGTCCCAGCCTCTGGGGGAGACCTGGCATGAAACAGAGTCAAGGTTGGGGCAGAGGGAACCGCGTTGAGACTCTGCTCCTCTAAAAAAGCTGTGTACGTGCTACAGCCCATGGTTTAGGTGCTCACGTGTTGCCTCTGAGTTAGGAAGATGGCCACCAGCACCCTGGCAAGCTCTTTCGGCTCCCCATGCGTAAGAAATAACCCTTTTGTCCTCAGCAGAAGACCTCATGTGCTGTTTCCAGAGCTCAGGACGAGGTGTGATAGCAGCAAAGGATGGGAGCTTGAGCTCTCCAACACCTTCCCCATGATCAGGGTTTGGGCAGCGCCTTGAAGCCACCAGTGAAGAGCAGGATCAGGTGGGGACACACTGCATTGGTAAACCTGGGTGCTGAAGGGTGGACCAGCTGGAAAGCCCATCAGAAAACATCATCAGTGGCCAAAGGAGGGTAATAATCGTAGAATCACAGAATAGTTTGGGTTGCAAGGGACCTTAAAGACCATCAAGTTCCAACCCCTCTGCCATGGGCAGTGACACCTCCCACTAGCCCAAGTTGCTCAAAGCCTCATCCAACCTGGCCTTGAAATAGGGGATGGTGATGAAATACTGTATATAATAGGGGGAGGTGATAAAATATTTTATAACAAAAAGATAAAAGTGAGTATTTCTCTTGTACAGGCCATGTACAACCTGGTGGGTAGGTGTAACTTCCAGCTGCCGTGGCACAGACGGGATTTCAGCTGGTCACTTTGGAGATGAAAAGAATATTTCATATAAACAATTTCCGGAACCAATCGATATTCTCAGTTTTACACAGATCTCTGATTATTCCCTGCTACAGCCATAACACAATGGCATCTGCTAATTCGCGTTCACGTGCAAAATTAAGAACGCAAAAGCAACTTCTTACGCGCATGGCCCAGCAGTACAGTTTGTTATGTTTTGTTATGTGTTACAATAACACAGTCTTCCAAGAATTTCTGCATGTGTGTTAAACTGATTGTGCCAGGTGATCGGAATATTCCTGGAGCACAGACACTGCCTTGATGAATAGTGGTGTAAATGCTCCAGCAATTTTGCACATAAATGTGTCAGCTCTGGTCTACATAATGGAGAGAGGTCCTTTCATGGACTGGATAAAAACGAGTTTATGAATCATGGAAAAACATGCTTCCCATAGAAAAAAGCATGTTACGTGAATTTTCTTCGGAAAATCATCAAAAAAAAAAAAAAAAGCACCTGGAATCTGGCCAGAACATTTAGTGTTCTTAGACAACATGACAATTCTGTTGGTTGAAGAGAACAGTTCGTGGTGATTAACAAGGGTGTGCAGGTTTCGGGGTTTTTTTTTTTTAAGATCCAACTACAAACAAAAGGTAGTAAATTTAATTTTCATTAGGGTAGAATTACTGTTCTCTTACTCCGATCAGGAATACACATTAACAAAAACTCCTTGTTACTTTCTCTCTGCAGATCTGGCTTCTATTTGCCTCAGCTGGAGGAAGGTTTGACTTAACATTCACTATTCAACAAGGCACCATAAAATCTCCGGTAAGAAAATTTACTGTAGGTATATAGTAAATCACGTAAGGGGTATGCACACTCATTTACAAAACACAGGCTCGTTCCACTGTACGAGCAACAATTAAGGGGCGCACCTCGCGCACGCCCCACTTTTAATGCTATTTGCTGGCATTTGGACAATTTAAGACAATAAAAGTACCTCCCGGTGTTACAAACATTGCCGCACAGGAAAACCAAACTTTGGGTTGAATTTGCACAACGGGTTTTCAATATTAAAACGTTTTGGGGAGTTCTGAAATCAATTCCTGCCAATTTTCTGCTCAGCGATTCACACTGCCAGGAGAGCTCCGTTATTCCTGGTGGCAGAGCTATGTCAAGGCTGCGGCCACGGACTTGGTGCTAGTAAGAAACCTGCTCAAAGCTCTGCTTCAGAAAGCTTTATTTCAGAGCTAGACCCATGCTTGTCAGCTCTTCCCACCTAAAAAAATAATCCTGTTGTCCGCAGGGAACTTTAAAGCTCATTCTTCCGGTTACTCCTCCGAACTCTACATACTCTGCAGTGCAAGTGGCCGTCTCTGCGTCGCGTTTGGGTTAAACAAACCAACAAACTCTATTTTCCATTTGCACAAAATGCTCCAAAACAGAACTGGGGCATCTTGGTTAAATTAGTTTCCGTTTCCTTTTACATACCACCTGAGGGGCAAGCATCATTCTTGCTAGTTTTGATGACAAACTCTTATCTACTAGGATCTTGGAGGTTGGAGGAGGCTTTGAGCAACGTGGACTAGTGGGAGGTGTCCCTGCCCATGGCAAGGGGGTAAGAACTACATGATCTTTAATCTCCCTTCCAACCCAAACCATTCCATGGTTCTATGTTTCTATGGTCTTTCCTGAAAGCCTGCATAAGAGGGAGTCAATCACCACCCTACCCTTTGGATGGACTTGCTACGTTGCCCCTTCCATCCTTCTTTTACTGCTGTGTTAAGGAGAGGGAAAGGATTTTGGGTAGTGATGCCCTCACCTCATATCTTTATAGAGAAGTGTCTTTATAGAGAAGTGAACCACAAAAAAAAAAAAAAAAGGCAGGAAACCCCACCTGTTTTGCCACTGGTTTGGGTGGCAATGGGAAGCAGAAGGAGGAAGAAGCCCCTTCCAGCGGGGATGGATGCTCACGTCCCCATGGGTACCCAGGCGGGGCTCCAGCACACGGCATGGAAAAGGGGTGAGACACAAACGAGCTCATTAGCCTCATCACACGGCCGTCCTCAGTCACCATCTGCTGGGTAAGGCCACCCTGGAAGCTAGAACAAGGGGATTTGGGGAAAACTGATCCTGCTGCAGGGCCATAAACAGAGGAGCGCACCTGAAATAGCCACGAACCCCCGGGGAGTGCTGGGGGAAGTGAGAAACTGGTTACTGCACAGACAAGTGACTGTGAAATCCTGTTTGATTCTTCCTGCAATTAAAAAAAAAATTCTTCAAGCAAGTGTTTACGGGGCTGTGTCCCATCCCGTGCATGGGGGCAGGACAGCACGGGTCCTCACCGCTCCTCCCAGGGACAAGCACAGTCCCATGGCCAAGAGTAATTTTGCAAAACTCCATTAATGGCTTCAGCAGCTGGGAAGACTCCTGCTTTGTGCCTCTGCAAGACGATGCTGGTGACCAGCATCCCTCAGCCACGCTACATTTTGCACGTGGATGTTCAGCCCTGCTGTAGATGGATGCACAGAAAATCCAAACTACTCACGTTTGCAAGCAATAAAGATAATTCAGTTAGGATTTAACTTGTACGGGCAAGTTGCTCTTTGTTTCCTAATAGACACAACCAACCTCCGTTTGGAGAGAGGTGAAATTTTGTTTTTGAGATGTAGGGCTCTGCAAGGGCGCTTGGGCATCCGTCAGCCTTCCCTGCCCGCATCCGGATTGTCCTTTCTTTACCTCGTCACTACAAACCCTTTACGTTGTGTTACCTTATGTAAGGAGCGTATACTCAAATTTCACCAGGGAAAAAAAAAAAATTAACGATGCCGTTATCTCACAAAAATCTGGTTAAAACAAGACTTTTCTTTATGGTCTTATTCTTCTCCAGCCAAACTCGGTGTTTTTCCTCTCATTATGGTCAATGGTATAGAATAATCAAGTCATTACATATGAAATATAAAAACCTTGTGGTTTTGAGGCTGAAGGTGTCTATTTAGAGGGATGCAGAATTTCATACAAGTCCAGCTACCTTCACACTCATCAGCTGGTTACTGAGACCTTTTAGATTAGTGAGAAGCAAAGAAAAGCCACTGAAAGGATAACCCAAGCATCAGAAAAATATAAATTCACTTTTTTTCATCTTATAGAGCACTGATTCTGAGAAATTCCTCCTCCCAACCCTTGCCTCTAACGTGTCCGTTTTCCTGACACGTCTGATCTCAAATAACCTCGGAGGTTTCACACAATGCAGAGGAACCCCAGAAAATAATAAAGGTATTTTGTGAAATGCTGCTTAGTCTCTTGGATAAACCTGGAGCACTGACTTGTATAGCTAGAGGCTTATTTTTAGATCCTCCAGAGAATATGTGTGAAAAAGGGGGGAGAGAGAGAAAGAAAGAGAAAGAACAACTTAAATCATCATAACTTCATAAACCAGATTTTTTTTGCAAGATTATTTGATAAAATGTATCTGAAAATATATTTAAAACCACAATAAATCCATTTTGATTGTAAAACCTTTCCCAAAAAAAAAAAAAGTTTGCTTTGCATTGGCTCCTCCAAGAGGCCAAAACTATTTAAAAAAAAAAAAGTTAATGAATGTGCCTATTTTTTACTAAATTATTGGAATGGCCAGTCTAAAGCCATTCCCTTTTCTCCTCCAGGAGTGGGACAGCTGCTCTGAAGGGGGTTTGAAAGGGAGTCCCAGCCCCAATGCACCGGCTGTGGTGGCCACAGCCCGGCCATGGGGACCCCAGCACAGTGCCACCACGGGGGCCATCCCTTCCCCAAGGAAAAGAAAGGAGAAGTGACAATGTGACCATCAGAAGCTCACCGGGGACCTGGTCCCGCAGATGCAGCGGCTGCACCTCCGAGGCTGAAACCCAACCGATGGACGGGGCAGAAGGAAAACAAACTCAGGATATGGGCAAATTGTATTTTTTTTTCTTCCTCCCTCTCTTCCCCCACCTTTCTTTTATTTAACTTTATTCTTTTTTTATTTTTTTATATTTTTTTTCTCCTTTCCCTTTCCTTTCCCTTTTTCTCTTGCCTTTGCAGAAAGGTGAGCAGAAGGGCCAGGAGGGAGCGGGCTGGGTGGGAAAGGAAGTATATTTTACGGCACTTTCATTACTCAACTTGATGAGAGCTAATAAAAATTCTTAATTGAAAATAAGTACCTTAATGACAATATCATAATCAGGAGTTATATTTCCTATTTATTTCAATATAAAATACCCTACTTTCTGAGCGAATCACAGCAAATTATTTGGAACAGTTTTACTTCTTGGCTAACACATGAGAGAGATAGTAAATACAGTTTTAAGTAGAATCACCTGAGGTTGGGGTTTTTTTTTTTTTTCGCTGTGACTTTCCTTTCTGTTGCTAAAAAACAATATTAGACGGTCTCCTAATTGTTATTGAAACGTATACGGTCGCTTTTCCCATATCTTTATTTGGCTTTTCGGCTGCGGAGTCAGCATTCAACCCGACCGTTTGCGACACGGTTCACACCCACAACCATTTCCTGTTATGCCTCACACTGACTCTAGTGGGCTGCTGTATATTTTCCAACGCCCACTCTGCTGTCTTTACAATCAGATTATGCCATTAGACATAGACAATGAATCACTGTAATTGTTCTAATATGGCCAGACTGCCAGCCAGCGTTAACCCTTTCTTGGGTAGTTAATTCTGTATGGACCCGTGGTTACAAGGTGATAAGAGGTTTTTATTCTACAGAAAGGTTCATTTTAATGAATAAAATAACTTTTGAAGTGCTTGATTTGCTTTCTAGGAGTCTAACCAAAGAAGAAACAATTAATAAAGACAAAAAATGTGTATCAGTGTTTTGAATCCTAAGAATTCCCAGGGTGGATTTTTGAAGCAAACAGCTTCGAGAAGAGAGAAGAGCATCTGGGCTGGACAATAAGATCATTCTGTGCTTCTTCAAGAGTTTTCTTTAGAATGTAACGAAGGCATAAAGCCAAGCATATGGTCTACGTATCCCACCCTAACTGCAGTGCTATGAAATGACTCTTGACACATACGTCCATGGTGACATACTACAAAAATGCTCCAAGGATACATCTTCCCAGCACCCTTTTGTTCCAACACTCCCAGTAAATCGGCTCCTGGACAAAGGGACACTACCCTTTGTGAGGAGCAATTGGAAATGAAAAGTCTATCAGCATTGGAAATGCCATTTCTACAGCGGGCTGGAGATTTTTTGCAAATAATTTGTTTAGCCCCCAAACTAACTATCATTAAATGAAGGAAAGTCTCTGTACAGACACCTTTTGACATTAATTTAGGCTGGTAATGTATCAGATTAGAGTTTAATATGAAATTCTGACTTGGGTAATTAAAATCTTATTACTTAAGTGGATATTCTCCGTTTAATGTGGATACAGGGAATCAGCTTGCCCTGCTCTACCCTTAGTCAATAGTAAAGCTTGAACCTAAAGCAGGAGGAGAGGGATGAGACCAGGCACCGTGGATGCTCTGCCCATCTCCCCTCCAGATTTCACAGCACTTGAGGATACCCAGTCACCTTTAAAATGTTCATCTACTCATTTCTTCATATACCTGGCAAAAGTATTCCTGGACCAAGTATGCCAGGTATAAGCACATCTAGGAGACAAGAGGAGGGAAAAAAAAAAAAATCACTTTTTGTTCGTTTGTTTGCTTGTTTTGCATTGAGAACTCTGCAAGATTCCAAGGGGGGGGGGGAAAAAAAACAACCAAACCAAAAAAAATAAGAGACAAAATCAATTAATTAAATAAAGGGGAAAAAAAAAACCTGCTCCCAAAACAGGGAAAATCTAGGCAAAAACACAGCAAAGAAAATATGCAATTCCTGTTCTGTCAATGGGAAATCTGCATAGAATTAGGGGAAGTGCTCATGCAGAAAACTGAATTATTTTAAAGCCAACAGAAGTCTTGGAAAAAGCAATGTAGTAGCTAAAGCTTTAAGCATTGAGTTCAGGGAAAAATGCAAGAGACATGCCATATAAATATCTTGATAGCTCAGGACTCAGCAAAAACTCTGTGTCCACAGGGGATGGAGGAGCTCGTTTGTGTTAGCGGGGCACCAGCCAGCGCCAAGACCCGATGGAGCTGGTGGCAAATCCTGGTCTTGGAACCCAGACCCTGTGGCAGAGCATGTTATTGAACCACAGAGATCAGTTTTGGATCGAAACTGGTTCGCTGATGGGCAACACACCTCTCCAGCTGGGTTTTGATGGTTGGCACTTGCACTCGTTATAGACTGAATCTCCTGCAAAGCCAAGGTCCCAGTGCCTTTGAGTTCCCACCACGAGACATGGAAAAGGATCCAAACTGTGTGCTCCTGCACGGGACAGGCCTGAGCTCTCAAATTCTGTATATTTAGTGTGTATGAGCAAGATGTGACCCAGGACTGGGGAACCCAGCCTGCTGTATGTAACGTGCTTTAGGACCTTTTAGGATGAAGCTGCTTTACAAACGCCAGATATAGCACCATGACTTTCACTTCAGTTTTTATAACTTTGGCAAAAAATGTTCCTGTCAGGATGAAACTTGGCTTGTTTCTTCTGGGCTTGGGAGGGAACCCGTTTTTTTTTCCCCCAAATCTGAGGAATCTGGTTTGGCTGAATTTCAGTTCATTTAATGCAAAAAAAAGTTGAAACACTTGACACTAAGACCTTTTTCTGAACCCAGCTCAAGACAGCTTTGTCTTTAAATACCAAGCTTGGCAAGCCCTTACTGAACTCTTTTTTT
>VZTO01024769.1:0-13611 GCA_013400615.1 Syrrhaptes paradoxus
CTCTCAGTGAGCCCTGCTAGATCATTAAAGATCAGACTCTTTAACTATGAAAGGACATATCAGGCACACTAAAAATTTTTCCTGGAGGGATAAAGCTTCACTAAATTGAGCTGATGTCAGGAAATGGGCACAAAAGACCTGGAAGCACAGGAGCGTTACACATCCAAAGTCACTTGATGCATGGCAAGGGAGGGGACTTAAAGACGATGCATTTCCCTACTAACTCCCCCAGTAGACCCCCTACATCCCAACTACACAACACTAAAAACAAAAGCCTGCCCAGCCAAGACAAACCCTTAAATGCACTGTCACACAGATCCACAGAATTCTCTTTAATGGTCCACTCTTGACATGTTGCTGCCTGGGAATTACCCTGCCTCTGGAGCTCAAATGCTATTCTGGGTTCCAGCACACCAGTTCAAGAAATCTATGTCCATGGATTTTTGAGTTTTCAGATAAACCAATGATTAAGGTTGTTTTCCAGCTTTATTGTATAATCTAAAATAAATGTTCCTATCTTTCTGGGAACATTTCCAAGGATAAAGCAGACTATAAAAACTACACAGAAAGTTCGCTTGTTAGTGCACGGAGCTTCAAGCCTGCAATGTAAGTATTTCAGCTTTGGGGGTTTTTCTTTTACTGCATCAGGTATATGGCTTCCCAAGACAGGGCAGTATAAAGCGGAATGGTAGCTCGCATAGGTGTCCTTATGCTAGTTGTAAAGTAGCTACTATACATCCAATTAGAAGCGTAGCCTCAACAAGACAAAAATCAGTCTGGATTTAAGCTATGCTTTAGGAGATTTAGGAGCCCCACAATCTCTAGTGGAGCAAGCAGACTTAAAGTTGACCCATATATATGCATCATATATGCAGTGATCATAGATATATGTTGCAGAGAAGACAGACACAGCATACTTTTCACCTTGAGAAAATTCAGCACCAGAAAACTAAGCATGCTTGCTATTCAAGTGGGTTAGGAAATCATAGAATGGTTTGGGTTGGAAGGGACTTTAAAGATAATCTAGTACCAACCCCTCTGCCATGGGCAGGGACACCTCCCACGAGCCCAGGTTGCTCAAAGCCTCATCCAGCCTGGCCTTGAACACCTCCAGGGATGGGGCATCCACAGCTTCTCTGGGCAACCTGGGTGTATTATGTCTGGTTGAGATGATGTTAGTATCCCCATAGTAGCCCTCCTAGTGCCGAGTGTTGCCCTGGTGGCCATAGAGGTGTTTATAACACACTTTGGACAGGGCAGAGCCAGGACAGCTGACCCGGATGGGCTATTCCATACCATGTGCTGTCAGCTCAGCAATAAAAGCCAAGAGAAGGGAGAAAGAGGGGGGCACTGGTTATTACATTTGCCTGTAGGAGCAACTGCTGCATCTATTGGAGCTCTGCTTCCTGCAAGGTGGCCAGACATTGCTTGTTGATGGGAAGCAGAGAATAACACCTTTGCTTTCCTTTTGTTTCTGTGCATGGTTTTGGCCTTTGTTTTAATTAAACTGCTTTTATCTTGACCTACAAATTTTTCATCTTATTCTACCTCTTTATTTTGCTGAAGGCGGAAGTGATAGAGGGTCCTGGTGGGCACCTGGCATCCAACCCAGGTTAACCCACCACGCTGGGCCACTTCCTCATCACCCTCACAGGAAAAAACTTCCCCCTAGAGTCTAATCTAAATCTACCCTCTTTCAGCTTAAAGCCATTAAATCTTAGCTGTTTCTTTTTCTACTGTTCTAGATGCTTGGAGTTTGGATACTTGGACTATTTCTGCTCAGCGCAGCAGAAGGTAAGAATATAGGGTTAGTATTTATATAGCCTTTCTATGCTGCTATTTTTTGTGAGATATTATTCTACACTAGGGTGCCTTAAAACTTACTGATTGAGGTTGTGTAGTTCATTTTCCTATACAAGAATGGTGAAGTGTGTATGTGTGTTGTCTTTCCTCTGCCCCACTCTGGAAATCCTACTCTAGGAGTGTGCAAGAAATACCGGTGTTTTCTATCTCAGAGCAAAGCTATTGCTCTGACAAACCTAGGAGATTATTTGTTGCATTCTTGTTTAGTGATGGAAATAGAGAAATAGCCAGGGGTGGCGGGCAGAGGCAATCTAATGAGGGTATAGCTTTATACTCAGCAGAAACTACTGGCTTGTGTAGCATAAGATTTCTTGTATATGGTGTTCATCCCAGTTATTGCTGATTATTTGCAATATCTTGGCTTGGTATTAGGATAAACTCATCAGCTGTCTTTGCCCCAGGCAAAACACAGCTGGGGAAAGATACCCCAGGTATAGTATAAGATACCTACAGAGGAACTCCACTGAATACTTTGTTGATGAGCAATAGGTTGGCTTCTTTCCCTGGGGTGAGCTGTAGCCTTTGAGGATCTAAGAGAGGGCAACTGCTGGCCTTCACTTTCTGTAAACCACAGGATTTTCCAGAAACACGAGGCCTCCAGAGAAGAGACGCGATGAGCTATGACTAGCCTGCTCCATCCTTGCTCATTCACATATTATGAATCTGATTTGTGTGCTACAGGTTCACAAGTTTGCTATGACCGGATTGGATGTTTCACAGATGATAGACCATGGTCTGGGACTGTGGAAAGACCAGTCCATAGGTTACCCTGGAGTCCAGATAAAATAGACCTTCACTTCCTCCTGTACACAAGACAAAATCCTTCTGTCTATCAAGTAAGAACTGTTGTGGTTTAAATATTAGTAAATCACATGTGAAAAGAGTAAATAAACACAGACTCCAGCTGTGTTCCTGGAAAGTTAGAAATGGCCAAACCTCTACTTTATTCAAGAGACAACCTCTTCCAGTTCCTTAGCAGTGTCTTTGGGGCAGAACTCTCATCCTCCTCCAGGTCTCACAAAGCAGCACTCCCCTATGTTTCCTGTATGGCTGCTGAGAAGTACTGGGAAACTGTGCATTTTTAAAACCATTGGATAACTTTTTTTTTACACAGATGAGATGAAAACACATTAAAAGTAAAGTCTTGGCTGCTCTAAGATATGTGTCAAAGCTTGCTTTTAATGGAGGTACAGGCCTTAAGCCACAGCCATGGGAACACTTGCAGAGGAGTTTAAACTTGCATAATTTTTAAATGCCTGTACAGATGAACATAATTCAAGTCTTGGCAATTTTGATAACCTATTTACAGAAAGCAGATGTAAATGTGTATTAATTTAATATATCTAACAGGAGATCTCTGCAGTTGATGCCGCAACAATTGGGTACTCAAATTTTAACACCGGTAGGGTAACCAGATTTGTCGTGCATGGTTTTATAGACAAAGGAGAAGAAAACTGGCTGTCAGACATGTGCAAGGTATGTACCACAGGGAAATCTTGTCCCTGAGTAGTTCCTTTGTTTGTGTTTATAAATACATTACTATAAGTTGTCTTTTTTCCGTATTTCTAACCAATCTCTCCTAGTATTTTGCGTGATAAGAAGGGGAAAAGGGGCCGCATTTTCAAATTGCTAGCTACTTAAATATGTAGCTTTGCACCTTGAGGAAAAGCATGTTGTAAAATGTATTCCATTCTTCTCGTTAGTGAAGTGAGTGACGAGAGGATTTGGCTCAATAAGTGTCCTTTTTCTCAGTAAAAGCAACACAAACTGTGGAGCAAGATACTGCTTAGGAACTAGGGCGATTCCAGAAATAACTGCAGGCTTGTAACTATTGTGTCATATTTCTCCAGACAAGAGACAGGTTTCTAGATGTGGAAGGTCCATCATAAAGGTATGGGCTGCCACATGAGTGTCGGAGACTGAGGACACTGTTAGGATAAGGTTTTTCAACTAACTATTCACACAACCACAACTTTGTTTAAATTCTGTATTACTGTCTTACGATAACACTATGAGAAACTATGTGAAAGTTGACTAAAATCAAGGTATTTATTGCATCCCTATTACCTGCTTCTCTTTGATAGTAGGTCAAAAGAAAATTAATTACATTTATTTTGCAGTTTTTTGATGAAAAAAAATGTTGATTATCATTTTATGACATGGAGGAGTGATTGTTGGATTTGTTAGTTAATAATTTCTCCAAAGTATCAGGAGCAGATTGATGTTTTAATAATTCTCAGTCTGCCATTTTCCACTGTTAAAATAGAGATTTTTCCCTAGAACTTCACAATCAACAAGATAGCTCACATTTCGCTTCAGCTAGTCCCTTCAATCCTTTTTATCCATTTTCACAAGGATGTAGAGTACGAGATAAATCTTTAAATTCTTCCTGTATTCCAGTGGCCTATGTTTTATCACAATACTCTAATTAATTTAAAAAAAAAAAAAAGAAAAAGAAAAATGGTCACACTGAATATTTTCATTAAAAAGAGTTCAGCAAATGGGATTATGAATGCCTCAGCTCTCCTATGTGTATCTGTCATTTGCTTTCCTTCCAATTAAGTAATAATCCTATCTGCACCTTTATTTTTACCACTTCTAACATAGCCACTTCTATTGCCTTTTTTTGTCCTTTCCCAGTTGTAACTTGTTTTGGATGCTTTATCAAAGAATAAATATACCAAAGCTGCTAAAGCAAAATACATTGAGCCAAACAATGCAGCTCAGAGAAGAAAAGCAAAACTTCTGATGCTGTGGCAGATAATAAAGTATCTGCCTGTATATACATATTCCCAAATAAAGCCATAAATCCGAAATGAATATTCAGTGACACCAGCGATTTATGGACCATCTTATAGGAACATAGACACTCTCTTTCTTACAAATCTGTATCAGAAAAACACTCTTGATTTTTATCATCAAAAATAGAGGTTCTAATTGAATTTGAATTAAATAAGTACTTTTAAATCACTTAAGTGAATCAGTACATGACTAGAGGTCTTATTTAGTGTTTCATACAAAGTTTGATTGAAATTAAAAATTAAAAGTATCAGCATTTGTATTGTTTCCCATTCTGCAAAAAATACTGCAATGGTTATTTGAAACCATGGTGTGGTTGTTACTACAGCACACCACCCTCTTTCAGCATCGTGTGAGCGCTCGTATGCCTGTGTGCAGGTATGACCACAAATACGTGCTAAGGTTTTGCTTCTTAAAGTGTTCTCATACAAATTCATGAAACGTTTATGAGTTGAGCTGTAATAAGCAACATGAGTCAAATCCAGATTTACTGTGGGACTCTCTGGTTTTTACTTTTGTTTTACAAAACAGAGGATGCTTTCTGTGGAAGACGTGAACTGTATCTGTGTAGACTGGAAAAAAGGCTCAAGATGTCCGTATACCCAGGCGTCTAACAACATCCGTGTTGTGGGTGCTGAAATAGCTTATTTTGTAGATGTTCTCATGGTAAGAATCTTCTGGTTATAAAGCTCCAGTTATGCTGATTTGAAAGAAATATGATTTGGGAAATTTCATGAATGTGAACATAACCTGCAGAAAACCTTTTCTTCTACTCAGTGATCATTTTAGAAGCTGTGCTGAAAACAGCCTCTTTTTTTTTTTTTTAAGTCAAAGGACTGTGTCATAATAGCAGGGTTAGTCAGCTTAGGGACACAAAGGTCTGTAAGACAACCCTACAGCACAATCAACAGGTTATTCCATAGGTGTTAACAGATGTGATATGTTGTACAGTTTTAAATATGCAGAGATAACAGACATGGCAAACAGCCTCGTCACGGAGCCCTACCAAAGGGCTCTTAAGAATGTCAGAAAATCAGCTGGCAGCCAGAGGCTGGAGGACAACTGCTCTCCGGTGACAAACAGGACCCACCCAGCTGTGCACAGTGCCTAAATCTAGGGAAAGTGCCCCATGCCCCCTTTCCTAGACAGCTTCACTGGGAAGCAACACTTGGTTTGAAGCCTTCTTTTAATCTAACTGAGTTCAACACACATTTCCTATAAAGGACTTTTAAATTCCTTAAAGTGATAGTATGCTGGGTCTAGGAGTGCTCTGGCCCACATCTCCCCCTCCATATCTACATTGCAGCCACTGAATTACTGTCCAAAAAAGAATGCAGGCATCTCTCCTCTCATGTCCTCCTCCAGCTGCCTGACTTGCCAGCTGTAAGAAGGAGCTCCTGCCTGGCTGAGTCTTGCAAGCCAGATCAGCATCCTATCAACCTTAATGGGTCTAGGATGTCAAACGGATACAGAGCCTCTCAGAACTCTGTTGACAGAGCTGTCTAGAGTTTTAATAGCCTCCAAATGAGGGCAGCACCTGAAAAGGAGTTTTAAAAAATCTATGTATTGGACATTAGAACCTAAATGGTCAAACAGATGCTGAAACCCTACAGAAGATCCTGAGTTTGTGGTCAAATTCAAAGTAGCTTTTCAGCTGTTATTTACCCTTCCCTGTTGCTGATGAAAACAGATGTAATAATTTTTTATGTTGGTATTTTCTCAGCAACGATACGGATACTCTCCAGCCAATGTTCACATCATTGGCCACAGCCTTGGAGCACACGTGGCAGGCGAGGCTGGCAAGAGGCGGCCGGGGATTGGAAGAATAACTGGTAAGTCAGTGACTTCAGTCGCAGCTTGTACTGAAGACACCACTGCTTAACTAAGTGTTGCTCTTCATTTCCTTACGATTGTATATGACTGTGGGCTGCAGTTTAGCCAAGAGTGGTTTGAGCATTATAGAAATTAGCCCCTTCTTATGGTACACTGAGGAGTGGTGCCCTGGTAAGCCTATGAGCAGAGTCACTGGGACGATCAGTTTGCTGCCCTGTGTTTATACTGCAAAGGAAAGGCTCCAGACAGCAATGGAGCCAGAAGACTTCCCTTGTCCTTGCAGCTTTTCTCCTGCATTTTCATCTTTCATTAATCTGGCCTGTTATATAGCAGCACCTCCAATGCACATCATCACCCAGTGCTTGCAGGTCCCTCCAAAGCATGCTAGAAGTGGCACAACAGTGAGCAGTTTGTTATTTTGTACTGTAGTTTTGCTAACAAATAGCATTTTCCAAAAAAGGATAGATTAAACCTGATGTTCCAGAAGCAGTAGGCTAACCTTCCCAATATATCATCCATTAGCACCTTGATTTTCTATGAATATGCAAACTTTTCACCTAGTACAGTACATTAACAGTATTTTTTTTCAGCAAACTTCTGGAAGTTTAATTTCTTCACTTAACTGTTGATACACTGAATCTCTGTACTTCCTTGGCAGCAAAAAATGAGTCACATGGGATTATGTCATCTGTCCAGATTTAAGTAGATTTACTAAGAAACTGCACTCATACTTAAGTAGTCATATTTCAATTGAGTCTCCCTCACCCTTTTCTTTTTTCTGAGGGAGATCAGAAGCATGATATTTGACAGCCTTTATTAGTTTGAGCTATGTGACCTTACTCTTACTTTCCAGATAGCACTGAAGCTGACTGATCAGAAATCACCCCCCTGCTTTTTCACTATATTCCTAAATAGCAGCTTGTCCCTTCTAAGCACTCCCACATTTCTGAGTTTAGACATTTTTAAGGAATACGATGTTGTTCTCTTAATTTTTGGTCACCTGTACTGATCCAGTTTTCACCTCCCCAGCACTGAATTGCTGTTGTCTTTCCCACTTGCGAGTTACACACTCTATGCTCTGAGGTTCTCCTGTTCAGTTCTTTCAGAACAGGCATTTTTGGTTCTGGTTTGCTTTATAGCTGTCCCCTTGTTGCTCTGAATACGCAGACTCTGCACATCCTCCACTGGTCCCATAAATAGCGTCTGTGTTTTGCAAGATATAAGGGATCAAGCCTCTGTGACTATTGGCCAGAAGCTTTTTCATCTTCCCTTTGATCCAACAGCAAGTTTTCATTTTTCAGTACACTTTGGCTTGTAATCTGCTCTCTACCCACACCAGCTGAGAGCAAACGACTCTTGAAGGAACCATTTTGCAGCACTTAAATGATGAAAATGCGCACCGCCAAGAGTCAAAGCAAAGCTCTGTGGAGGCCCAGGCTGTCTCAGCCCTCTGCCTTTCTCAAAATACAGATAACTCACCCTGCAGTTTGCATTCCTTGGGAATTTTTTTAACATGTTCAGTGCTTTCAAAGTTTAAGGCTGTGGGCTTGATCTCCTTATTCATCATGCAAGTAGTGCCAAGGGCAGCATGCATTCAGGAGAGTGACCTTTCATACACAAAAGACAATTTTGGATATTATTAACACAGCCCTTTTCAATTGTTGCTTTTCCTCGGGGATTGCAGGCTTGGTGAACCTTTGACTAACAGTCTACAAAATTCAGTCTAAAAGCAAACCCAAATCTGCTGCCCAGGAACAACAAGAGATGCAAGTATAAGGTAGCAAACACTGTGTAATTTGGAAGACTTTACAAGCTCCTGAAATTGCTGCAGCAGTTTGGGAAGCAAATTAATTCTGATTTCTGCTAGGATCAAAAGCAAAGATAGTAACACCAAAACTAGATGTTTTTTCCAAAATCTGACTGGAGCCAGAAGTAGGCAGGCTGTTTTCAGCTCCTGAGTACTCTTAAACAAGGTACTCTAGAAACCACACAACCAGACCACTTATATGGGATGCAGACACAGCAACTTCAATTTGAGCAACATTATTGAAGAGAGCTTCAAGTGAAAACAAAAAGTTACATAAAATTGTTGGGATTCAATATTGATGTAAATCAGTAAAATTTAAGAGGCTTCACACAGGTAACCCTTTCTCCTTCCTGGGAGAAAAAGCAGTTGGTAAGAGAGAGCACACATCATCATTTTATTAATGCCTATACTACTTAGCTATAAGGAGCCATAGACAACTGTATGTGTGATATTTATTATAGACATTACTTTACATAAATGCTATGATTGTATCTCTTTATCTGTACATAACAGTAGGTTTTTTCTTTCAGGACTGGACCCTGCTCAACCTTATTTTGAAGGCACTCCCATTGAAGTCAGACTGGACAAATCTGATGCAGAGTTTGTCGATGTTATCCACACCGATTCAGCTCCCACAGTCCCCTACTTAGGTGATTATTCAGCTCTACTACATTAATACCAAATTATTTATGCTCTGGGGCACTTAAGTATTCTAACAATTCTTCAAGACCCCATTGTGCCAGGTGGTGCATAAACACAGAACAAATACACCATGCTGGTCAACAAACAGCTCATATCCTAACATACTAAGTACAAAGTTCAAGGAAGGAGCTATAGGTATAAGACAATGCTAATTTAAAACATACTTACCCTCACTGTAAATGTTTCAGGTTTTGGTATGATGGCAGCTATAGGACATCTTGACTTTTATCCAAACGGAGGAAAGGAGATGCCAGGATGTGGGAAGAATGCTCTTTCACAGATCGTAGATATTGATGGCATCTGGGAAGGTAAGTACATTGATTGTATTACCAATTCAGAGGAAAGTCACCCTCAAAATGTAACCACTTAACTTCTCTTAATTCAGACAGTTTGCATTAGCTTTTGGTGCACCCACCCACAACAGCAGCTGTAGTGAAATTGTTAATGTGCTCAAACACACCATTTTCTAGAGCTTATTCAAAAAATAAACAAGACAAAGGGTTTGCCTCTGGAAATATGCCTCCTCTAAACTAATAGCAGAAACAAAAGTTTCTGAAACTGTGCCAACAATTTTCAAGGGTCTGTAACAACACATTTCATTTTTTTTTCTATTTAGTTACCCAGCAGCAGTACTGGGTGAGGTAAGGTAATGATGCTCCCAGCTACTTCTGTTGGGGGATCTTCAGCTGCAATTTTTCTGAGATAGACCAATTCATTTATTTTTTTAATTACCTATTACAATCTGGATTACATTCAAGCAACCTCATTGTGTCTATTTTTAGTCAGCTAAAAAAAGATGGGCACGTAGCTGCTCAAATACACTGTTCTTTGTTGTTTTACATGGTTCTAATAAAAGCTTTAAGTACTAGAAAATTTCTGTGTGACTTCATAAAGTTAAATTGTACATAACACTACAAAAAAACCAAAAAAGCCCCAAGATTTCTGTTGTAGACATTCTTCAGTATATTATCTAAGCTCTTTCTTATGTTACTGCAAACACCTTACACTCTGGGAATCCATTAACTTATTGGTGATAACTAGCCTTTTTCTCCAGGTTTTATTCAATGCAGCTGGAGGCATTACTTTTTCTTTCTCTTTTTTTTTTTTTTTGATAGAGAAAACTTGTTATCAATAATAGGGAATTAAAGCACAAAGAAATAACTGTGTTGTATATGATCTTCTTTTTAACCTAAAGTCCAGGAAATAAAGGTAGCACAAAAGAAAATAATATATTCATTATTTTAATTTTAAGACTCTCCCTCCCTTAAGCACCCTCCAAATAATAATAATTTTGTTTTGAAGTCCTCAGCTGGAGCAAATCACCATTGCCCTAGGAAGTTCACTGTTAAATACTTTTCACTTGGTTTTCTTTTGTTATGGTAATGCAACTGTTGCCTACAAAAGACCTGCTTCATACAGTTTCCATTTCTATTGTGAAACTCAGTCGGAATTGCTCGAGTAAGTCTGAGTAGAGGGGAGACCAGGGGCTAGGCTGAGCTGCACAGCTGGTCTCCACAAAGCATTTCAAGTCTGCATTTTATGCTTGTTGAGTCAGTGACATTCCTTAGAGCACCAACTTATTGCAAAACCAAGCTTCAAACCTTATGTTTGGTACTCCAAGAACTGTGAAGAGGCTTTTGAGGGGAACAATGCATCCCAATAACATGGTAAGGGTTGTGCTAGTCTCTGTCCCTGAATGGGAGCAGAAAGGAAGAACTAACCTGAGGGCATCTTTTCACAGGATCTCGGGACTTCGTGGCTTGCAATCACTTGCGGAGCTACAAGTATTACTCTGATAGTATTATCCACCCTGATGGATTCCTAGGCTATGCTTGTGCTTCATATGATGGTTTCAAAAACGTAAGTATTTCTCAGAGCCTCAGGTGGGACCATATCAAAAATAGTGGCTCTGACCTATACATCTGAATTTCAATTTATTTATGCAAGCTTGTACCTAACTAGTGCATGTGTAAGAGAAGTGCCAGACATCGTAAAGTACTATAGCTCATGCAGCTGACTTGGGTCAAAGTTGGAAACTACAGTCAGCACAGACAGGTATTGATTCATGTAGTGCTTAGATTAACCTTTATACATTCTGGGCAGGTAGCAGAGATCATACTGCTCAGTGTGGAGCTTTGGGAGAAGGTCACTACTTGCTTTTGTCACTGTAGTAGAAATATGCTCCCATGACAAAAATGAGCTTTAAGACAAGGTATTTCTTGATCCAACCCAAAGGTATAAGGAGACATCATTCTTTCTCATCTGTTGCTGGGAAAGGCACTCCCTCTCTGCTCCAGTTCAAGACTACTCAAGGATGTCACTGCTGTGGCTGATTTGAACTATATGGAACGAGAAAAACATAGAGCCATGCAAATCAGAGGCTTTGAGAAAGCTGGCTGGTTTATATGATCTTTCTCAAGTCACAGAAAGGGTTACTTGAAATTTGTTGTTGCTGTGGTACAGTGCCAGTTAGGTGGATATGTTAAAAATAAATTTTATGACTAATTTTTTTTTCTTGGCTGGCTGGATAATTTTATTAATAGACTTTTTTTTTTTTCACTAGGGAAACTGTTTCCCATGCCCAAGAGAGGGATGCCCGAATATGGGTCACTATGCAGATAGATTCAAAGGGAAGGTTACAAGTGATTTCACAAAACTTTACCTGAATACCGGAGAGTCCAAGGATTTTGCTCGTGAGTTTTGATTATTTCCATTGCTATCTACTCCTTGTAAACAAGCCTCTTCATTTTCCTGTTTTACAGTTAATTGTAAAACATGAACAGACCTCATAGCAGTGCAACGGCTCTTTAGTCTTTCATGCCTTTTCCTCTTTTGCTTCAATACTAGTACCCGGTTTTGGGGCCTCTAGTACAAGAAAGATGTTGACAAACTATAGAGTCCAGTGGGGGTCACCAAGATGTTTAGTGGGCTGTACTACAAGGTGCAAGGAGAAGGTAGGATAGGCAATGTACAGAAGTTGCACCAAGAGAATTTCTTAGTAAATACTATGACAATTACTGCCACAATGACAGTGGTTAGATGAAGCAAGAGAGGCCCAGAGAAACTGGGAAATCTCTATCTTTGGAGATGTTCTAAACTCTGTTTGACAAAGGGCAAGAACAAGCAGCTGGCCCGGCTTTGAGAAGTGGATGGACCAGATGACCTCCTTTACAATAGGTTTTCCTAAATGTTAGCTCTCGCAGGATGGTTCTTCCTTTGCCTTTGTAAACAAGAATCACAGGGAAAAGAGCTGCTTTTTCAAATTGTGTGCTAAAAGAAAGTTCCCACCCACAAAAATTATTTTCCTTGAGCTTCAGAATTTTTTTATACTCCTTTTACACTGCTTACATTCTGGTATATATCAGTATTCATTCCTAATACCTCCCTCTTTCCATTTTCATTGTACATGAAAAAATTCATGGTCAAAATGCTGAGATCTATATTGTGTTCACCATGTTATGGACTATGTTTGTTTGTTTTTCTCCCAGAAAGTAACACAATTGTGTACCCATTTCCCAGGTGGATCTCATTAGGACATAATGACAGATCTGACTCACAGGTGTTGTGTATTTGTTTTGCATGGTTATAATCCAAGGAAGAGCAGGGAGCACCAAGATTCAGGTGTGAGAGAGCATTGTGTTAACCCCTTTCAGTCTGGGCAGTCTGTAATGTACCCTTGAGCTGAAAGTGAAAGGCAGTGAGAATTTTTTTTTGCTTCAAATTTACTGTACAGACCAAAAAACATAACGCTTGATATTTTGGAGACTGTTTCTCCCTGGGTACAGTCTAACTTACCGTATTTCTTCTGTGTAGTTTGGAGGTACAAAGTAACCGTGACACTCTCTGGAAACGGCAAAACTCAAGGATATGTGAATGTTGCCCTGTATGGAAGCGGTGGGAACACAAGGCAGCATCAGGTCATCAAGTAAGTTCAAAATTCAACAGAAAAGGAACTTTAGTTCTAGAATGTTTAATTAACACTGACAATGTTTCTGTTTTAATTGGTCCTGTTTCACAGATCACATTCTACCCCCCCTCCAGATACAGTTCCATGGTGTAAATGCAGTGAGAATTCAGTCACTCTGGATTTGAAGGCAGAAGTTTAGAATGCAGGATTTTAAAATATTAGAATTTTGTATCACTTGTTGCTCTAACACCAAGGTCTTGCTGGACCTACACTAGCAGAATTCTGTTTTTTATCTTTCACAGGCTTGTAAAGTGTTACTGCTAAATCTACCTCATTTATTACTACTTTTTGTGGCTCATAACTTTGCCTGCTTACAAGAAAGCTGTTTGCTTGCCTTGTGGTTTTGTTTATTTTTCTTTTTGTTTCAGCTAAAATATCAGAAAAATATGAAAAATAGGGAGAAGTTATTTTCATAGAATGGCTAGGATTGGAAAGGACTTTAAAGATCACCCAGTTCCAACCCCCCTGCCATGGGCAGGGACACTCTCCACTAGCCCAGGTTGCTCAAAGCCTCATCCAGCCTGGCCTTGAACCCCTCCAGGGATGGGGCATCCACAGCTTCTCTGGGCAACCTGTGCCAGTGTCTCACCACCCTCATAGTGAAAAATTTCTTCCTAATGTCTAGTCTAAATCTACCCTC
>VZTO01024769.1:13638-28642 GCA_013400615.1 Syrrhaptes paradoxus
CACACTGCCGGCTCATGTTGAGCTTCTCATCCACCAGTATCCCCAAGTCCTTCTCCTCAAAGCTGCTCTCTATCCATTCTCTGCCCAGCCTTACATGAAATAAGTACTTACATTAAATAATTAGCCAGATTAAAAACTATGGTTACCCAAGAGCAGATGCACATTTGACTTGGCCATGGTGCTGCAAATGTGGGAATCTCTGCCAGAGAGCCGAGCTGAACAACTGGTGGAACATCCTTTTGTCCATCCCGTACAAACATCTGTATAATATAAATTAATTATCATTAAATAGAAATTTAATTTGTATGCAAAAAAACCTACATAAACAACAGGGAGCAAACTCTACTTGCTCCACGGGGTTTGTCCTGTAATAGGGTCTTCATTGCAAGGTGTGAGTGCAGCACATCAGGCCTACCTGCCTCTGCTGCTTCTGACATACACTGACTTGGGATGAACGCCGGAAAATTGACAATATAGTTGTTACTGTATTATAAGCTAAATATAGTCTCTGCTAACTTTCTGCTCATTTGTTACCACCGCCAATCAGTTGACAGGACTGGTACTTACTATTAAATGCTATCACGCCTTACATCCGTAAAATGTTATTTTTCACAGGGGAACCCTCCAGCCATCCAACACCTACACGGGCTATGTTGATGCAGAAATTAATGTTGGAACAGTTACAAAGGTTAAATTTCTTTGGAACAACAACGTTATAAATCCATCTCGTCCTACACTAGGAGCTGCAACTGTCACAGTACAATTCGGAGAAAATGGAGCAGAGTAAGTATACTCACTGTGAAAATCTTGAAAGTTACTTGTGAAGATAGGTGACAAAATTATATGTGGGGTGAAAGCATTTTTTCAAGAAAAGCTATTTAAAGCATTCAAAGACTCTCAAGGAAACCTTTTCTTTCCTTCCTTTCAAGTCACTGTTCATCCATAGCTCATTTCACTACTACTTCAACCCTTTGCCTCAAATAACTTCAAAGAAAGAATATTTCTAAACTTCAGAAGAGCAAACTTCCTTTATGGCCCTTTGGGTAAGAAAAATTAGTGCTGGCTTAGGTAATCAGCATCATTCTTGCCAAGCTCCTACTGTCCACAAGAACTGGTTATCTGTGTCTGAGCTTGCGTTACAATGTCTGATTTGCCGTCAGCTGGAACCAGCAGAAGTTTTCTACTGATATTGATGGTCCCTGAGATCACGATTGACAAAAGAGGATGGTGGCAATAAGCCTACCTCTCCAATGAGCAAGACTAATACTTCGAAGCTGTGCTTAAAAGGCTTCACATGAAGTTGAGGGAAAGAGGCTAAAACTGATTTCTCTATACTTTGTGGAATATGGCTTGCATGTTTAGTTCCTAGAAGTATGATTAACTGATCTGGTTTTACTCATTTTCCTGGGCTTTTTAAAACAACCTCCCTCATTTTCTTGATCAGTTTTTATTTTATCCACCCCATGACTGGGTAACTAGAAGAGGAAGTACAGTATAATACGTTTTAGACCCATATGCAAATTCATAGTTAAAATGCCTTCACTTAAAAGACAACATGGGAAATGGAAACAGTTTCCAGGAAAGCAAGATGATTACAGCCCAGCAGCATTACCTTTAAACAGGGCTCCTAACTCCAGTTGTAGTTCTATTCATTAAAGCACATGGTTGGTGAAGCATATTCCTGCAGATAGGCACTCACTCTTCTATTGACTCACAGCCTGTGCACAAGTAATTTTGGCCATCTACGTGGTCATGATGACACAAAAGAAACTGTAAAAATGAAAGGAAGGCAGGCAGTCAACCAGGATGTATATGGTCCATCAGTAATTTCCCCAGCAATAACATTTCAAACTCAGGAGCTCAAAGTATGTTGTGTTCATTTGTGTCAAGTAACAAATCATGCTGACTTATTTTAAAATAACTCTGCTTGTATAATCTCAAGGAATGTTCACAACTCATGGCACTTTTATTTTTTTTTTCTTCAGATACCGTTTCTGCAGTCCCAACACGGTGAGGGAGGATGTTCTTCTAACTCTTACTCCTTGCTAACAGCACATATGGATGCCTGAAACCTTGCTAGCAATAAAAGCTAATCATGCATAAAACACTGGAGTCTGTGGTCACTGCAGTTATAATACTGGTGGTGTGTGTTGTTGGTTTTTTTTTTTTTTCTGGATTGGTGGAAGGGTGAGTGTGTCTGTGGATACCCATCTGTAGACACAATTTTTAGAGTAGTTTTAGGGGTGAATGAGACAAAACTCACTGAAAAATTCCCCTGATTTCAGCCTGTTACTGAATAATATTTCTCTTCAGGTTCCCCAAGCTGGGGTACTCTGTTCTTTCTGCCTCTCTATGTGACCTTTCCTCCCTCAAAATGTCTTGTCCTGGAGGACATCAACCCCTTAGCAATGCCTCAGATTCCCTTTGCAGTGGTGGAAGTTGAAACCAAAGTATTCTCTGTTGGAGCACTGTTCTTCTAATAAAGCAGAAAAGTAAGTTTAATTAATTTGGTGCATTCTGACAGCTCTCGCAGGGTGACGGGAGGGAAAGGGGACTGTAAAGAGTAGAGCAAGAACGGTCAGCACTGAAGATTGGCAACCACCAGTGACACGCTCAGAGCTGGAATAAGTTCCTGTGTGAAAACCAAAGTGTTCCTCAGTTTAACCCAACTGAAGTGAATATCTCCCAGCAGCTTCCATTTTAGTCAGAGGTGTGCAGGTTTGCTTTCGTGTTTAAAAACCTTCTCAATTGCACTTGTGCTTCTGGCCCAAATTAAAAGGCACTACCCAACTGTGCTGCCCCAGGAGCACAATATGAACCAAATCTTGGTTTGGAAAATCACTGTTTTCTGAGTCCCTTAAACCTTGCCCTGGGGAGGAGGTTGGAGCACCTCCCCTGTGAGGACAGGCTGAAAGAGTTGGGGTTGTTCAGCCTGGAGAAGAGAAGGCTCCGAGGAGACTTAATAGCAGCCTTCCAGTACCTGAAGGGGGCTACAGGAGAGATGGGGAGGCACTCTGCATCAGGGAGTGTAGTGATGGACAAGGGGTAATGGGTGTAAGTGGAAAGAGGGTAGATTTAGACTAGACATTAGGAAGAAATTTTTCACTGTGAAGGTGGTGAGACACTGGAACAGGTTGCCCAGGTGGGTTGTGGATGCCCCATCCCTGGAGGTGTTCAAGGCCAGGCTGGATGAGGTTTTGAGCAACCTGGGCTAGTGGACAGTGTCCCTGCCCGTGGCAGGGGGGTTGGAACTTGATGATCTCTAAGGTCCTTTCCAACCCAAAACATTCTATGATTCTATAACAGGCAATGCATACATGAATTAGTACAGGAGACACCTCTTTCTATGCTGTCACAGATGTGTGAGGTATTAAAATACCAAGCCAATTTCTTGTCCAACTTCTTTCAAGAGGGAAAACCAGATGTTTTTCACCCTGATGACATTACTTGTGTCTTCACCTCATGACACTGCTTCCCTCCCTGTTCAGCTCCTCATGGTAGCAGTAGGTGAAGCAGGCAAGTAGCCGAGAAGTTCTCTTTGCGTGTCTTCCTATGCTGACAGCCTATGCTGTCCACGAGGAGTATAGGCTAACACTTATTTTGGCTCTAGTTTTTCCCATCTGTGATCAGCTTTATAGTGGTGGAATAAGAAAGTAAGGCTTAATAAGTTCAAGGATGTGAATTGTTTGTCCTGCACTGGGCTGTGGTGAGTCCAGTTTTGAGTTGCTCCTGCAAAGCCTTTCTCGGCATTCTGCAGCTGGATGGCTGCAGCTGTGCAGGAGTCAGGGGATCCAGCCGCAGGACTCTACACACCGTCACACTTCATCATGTTGTCCAGTCCAAGGAGGAACACACACCCCCTCTCCAGGGAGAGAAATAGTTACTGGGTTTACCCAGAGCACGCATAGCCTTGGACAAAGGAGCTGGCATCCGATGTTGGGTGTCCGTGTACCCCGCAGCCCTTTGACATTGCCTCCTTCCTTCTGCCTTGACTGTTTGCCACCTCTAGAATTTGGCTTCCTGATCTCAGTACCTCCTGCTGAGGAAACCTCAGCAGGGTTATTAACTTCCTAACACTGCAGAAGAGTTTCTCCTTTGTCTTTTGTTCCGTTACCTTAGTATAAGCAGATTCTTGCCTACGCAATTGTTTTGACAGTCCTGATATTCTCTGCATTATCCTTTGCCATAGCCACTTCAGCAGCCCATGTAATTTTAACAAACACCTAACAGAATCAAGACATTAAAGTTGACAATAGCATAATAAAAAAATCTCCTTTTAATAATGAACTGGAGCTGCCGTCATCTTGCCTTAGCAGAGTAAATTCTCTCCCCCCCTTCTGAACACTTTACAAAGCTATTACATAAAATGCAATGTTAAATGAACAACAAATTACTTTCCCTTTAGCTAGCTTTTAATGCTAATGGTGCCATTTATTCCTGACCTTTTGAAATATTAGGTTTTTTTAAATGACAACATAAAAAGAATTCTTGTTTGAAAACGCAAGCGACTTTAAACCACATGTTATTACTTGTAAGTGTAGCATGCACATGCATCATTCATTTCAGTGTCCCATTTATGGCTAATTGGTATATATTTCAGTTGACATATATTGTTCTCCTGCAAACGTGTCAGATTCCTTAACGATGTCGGTGACAAAAGCATAGTGCTTGAGATATATAAATTACGCTCTTTACCATATAATCATTCTTATCTATTGGAAATGCTATTTGTGACAAATCATGTTCAAAAATACACACTAAATTATTTTTTTCTAACTTTCATATCACACTATTCATGGCAAGGCTTTGAATCTTTAAATGTAGGAACGTTTTGATTTTTATCTGCATCATTTTTCAGCTTTTGAAAAGCTCACTTTATTTATTAAAGGAAGAGTAGCACAGCGTGGATCTTAAAATGTATCTTTTGTTATCACCATAAGAAAATAAATGGGCTATAATTGTGGATATGGAATGAGTAATTTGGTGAACAACGCTTTGTGCTATAGTTTAGGTTTTATAATTCCTGCCAGAAATTACTATTATTTTGTTGGTGGGCAGCATTGTAATCAGAATTTTAAACATGGGAGCAACTTGGGCCACATATTTTCATTACATTTTAGACTGCTATGTGCAATGTATTTCTCTCCTATATTACAAATCATCTGAGAACAATCAGAAAAAATTGAAGATTTCATGTGACTCTAATTATTACTGAGATATAGCAGTGCTCATTGTTGTCTTTAGACAATGCTGTCTATAGTCATTACTTTGGTCCATAAATCAGTAGGATAATGAGGTTCTATCTTTTGAGAAATATTTGAGTGCATCTTAATTTGGCATTGATGAATTCTCCCTCCTGAACCTCTTGAGGGTTTTTTTTAATCTAGTTTGTCATGTTAGAGCTTTCATCACCTAGCCACAGCTGGCAGTGTTTATGTGCGCATATTTATTTCCATACCTTTCTGGGATGTGTCCTCAGAGGCTGCAAATAGGAATTTTACGATGTTATGCCTGAAGGCAATTTTGTTCTTAATTTGAGGGTAAATCACAGGGTATTTTGCCACACCCTCATACCTCAGAAATACAGAGTCTGTACGATTGTATTTAATTGTGAAAAAAAAAAAAAGGGTAAACTTGTTACATATTTTTCCTTTTAAAAATTGAAATCAGTTTCTTTGACAAGAGATACTTACTTGAAGAAAATACTGTCTTTTGTCCCCCCAAAATATATAATAAACTCAGATACCCAGTTTTTCCTCTGCAAACCCTCTCAAATCTGAAGACAGTGAGAGGGTAAAATGTACCAGAACTTTTAGTTGGTGAAAACAGAAGGCTTCAGCAGGGGGCAGAGGAAGAAAGGAGAAGCACTGTGATGCTCCCACAGCCCTAAATGAGAAAATACTAACAGTGGCCTATATGCCACTTGTAAATTGTGCCTGTATACAAACAGAAACAAGAAACAAAGTACTCTTCAGATTAGTCTAAATGTTGTATTCAATTGCACAATAACAACTGAGTGGCTGCTACACTTGCTAACATATTGAAGACATATATTATGTAGGACCCAAAGACAAGAGTTGTATTTAAGTCCCTCTTTGTGCTATGGCCCACATAATTATTGTTGTGTTACATATCCTATGAAAAATCTTACCTTTAATTGCAATAAGTGGATAATTGCTTCACAACAGACCACTTAGGAAGGCAAAGTGGAAAAAAAGGGGGCTCTAAACCTCCAAAGGAAAGCACTTTTTTGCATAATAGTTTGCATTATTATAATTTTGCACATAATTTTAGATAAACATAATCTCACTTGATCTCATTAAAAATAACAACAATGAACAACACTGGCGGCTTGGGTGCCTCAGTTTGGGGTGTGCAGTTTCAGAATCTGGATTCCCCTGGGAGTGCTGATTATCCTCTTTGGAAAGTGAAGTCTCCCCCTCTCACTCAGAAGAGGTTCCTCCTGGAGAAGGAATATAGTCTCACCTTAATTCTGTGGGATGCAAAACACAATGAGGATGTGTATGCCTGAGACGATGGAAGAGCAGAAGCCATGCTTTCTTTCTCTGAACACCAAGCACTGTGTTTGCTGACCACAGCCTGAGTCGGGCTACAGAAATTTCCAAAGGAGCTGCTTAAAAATGAACTAAAACTTGTGCTTTAGCCTGGCAACCTTTTCCTTACAGCCCTTAATTCCTTAGTCAAACTCCAGCTATCTTTCATTTGATGACGGAATAAAAGTCAACCTGAGGGAAGCGCGAAGGAGGTTCTCCACCGCCTTCAGCTCTCGCCAAGGCTGCTGTCGGTCCCTCGGGAAGGCCTGTGGCCTGAACTCACGTCTCTCTCCAATCTTTCTCATCTACCCTTTTGCTTGCAGTTTGGAAACTGGTGCCATCTGACCACTTTACACCCCTTCAGAGGCACAGTAATTTCAGAAAGGAGGATGCATTTGCTCCACAACCATCTATCTCCAAACCCGCATCTCCCGCAGAACGTGGGGAGGGAGAGTTTGGAAAAGGAGGTTTCACCACCTCATTAAAGATAGGTCATCGATCCTTGTAGCCTTTGCTTTAATTCAAATAGGAGTCCAAATGTCTTCACTGGGTTATGAAAATCAGCCTCTCAGTTTCTCCCACTGAACCTGAATTACAAACCCTCTCCTGGTGGCTGTGACAGAAAAGACACTGAAGGGCAGCTCATAGCAGCAATGTGCCACCCCTTGATGGGTCTGAAGGGATCACAACACGGCAGCAGAAAAGGGCATGGTTTTGTTGCAAAGGATGACTGTAGGGGATTAACAATTTAACTGAGGAAAATGTTAAAAGTGAAAAGTGACTGCACTAAAGAATAATTGTCCTTTTGACCCACAGAGAAAGAGGTGCCTAATGAAAATATATGATCACGGACAGTGCGAAGATAACTGTCTGATCAGATAATGGAATTGTTTTCAGTGATAAGAATGAATCCATTACTAATGCAAATAACGATAATAATTATAATTTGCAATACAGTAAAAATCACCTAGTCTACCTCCTCCTCTGACAGGAGACTGTATAATAAATTATAGGCTGAGAAAAAAAAAATTCAAAGGGATAAAGGTTAAAAGATTAAAAAAAATTCTGAAACTTAAAAGCTTAACAGGGAAGTCAAGACCTGAAAGCAGAAATTGGTGCTGTTAAATGAAGCAATTGTGAAGAATGAGATATTATGGAATTGATTAACAAACCAGAAACCTAACGTTTCCTCATATCACTACCTCTTGTCAGAGATTTCAATAATTTTAAAGAACAAAAAATTAGGAGTTGGCGTGTAACAAGAAAATTAATTATTTAAATGTAGGTGAATATGCTAATAGTACTCTGTGAAGATGAATATAACTTAACACACATAAAAGCCTCCAGAAGGGTTCCATAAATTTGGGCAGTTTCCCCAGCTGTTTTTGCTCTGCTTTGGTATCCAAAACAGGTCCATCTGTTTTGGCACTCCCACCCAGGCCGTTTGCAGACCACCCAGATCCACAGGGCAGATCTTCCAGGGTTCTCTGGGCACACTGAGATTCTCATACCAATCCCATAATCTTCTTTGTTCATGCAACGGCTTTTGGGTACAGAGACAATGTGAACAATGCTTCATTTCACCTTCATGGAGGAGTGGCACAGGGCAGATGAAATAAATCTTGTATTACAGAGTTTGCACTATGGTGAGAAGTTTTGCTGTTTTACTGTTTACAGCAATTCTGCTTTCTCCATTGCTTAAGCAGAGAGGAAATAGTGCTACATAAGGCTTAGCCTACATCTTTGGCATCATACCAGCCGTATAGATTTAAGTGATAGAGCATTGAGAATCTACCAAGAGATCATGTAATTCTTCCACACCCATCAATTGTGAGTAAAATAGCAATTAAGTGACCGAGTCTAAAGCACTCTCTTTGAACACTCTTCATTCAGATCCTCCTTTTCCAAAGCACACTATGTCCCATAACAGCCACATAAGAAGGGCCGGCGATTTTAATGACAGGGGTGTGTAAAGGAGACTTAAAGATCAGAGGTGCTGACACCTAGTCAAAAGTAGGGGTAACTATACCAAATGAAATTAGTTTTTAACCTCAGAGTTGACCCTGGTTTTCTGCAGTTGGAGTCTTCTATTAAATTTTAACTTCACAGTTAAAAACTCAATGTATCCTACCTAAACTTCCAAAGCAAGTCATTCAGGAACTCAGAGATTTCTCACCCTCTCTGGAGTTTTTCATTGCAGCATTTTTCATGTAGCTGAAAGGCCCAACACACTTCAGGTCAGTAAAGCAAAAGTACTTTATCAGAACTTCCACAGTACAGGAGTTGGAGGAAAATGCTTTAACGATGCATGTTCTAAAAGCAAAATGAGTGCAAAACTCGCATTATGTTTCATAACCATGATTTGTGGTTACCTCATAAGTGCAATTTATCAAAAACACGCCCAGCTAATACAATATTAACTGCTATAACAAGCTCCTAAGGTGTAAACACGCACCCCTCAGATCACACGCAAGAAGGTCTTTAATCAATGTCCGCAGAAGTCAAAACCACAACGTGCCTCAACTACTCATATCACATTTCATTATTTGTTGATGCTTTGCCAGGGCTTCCTGTTTCTTAGTGGGATGGGCAGGCACAACTCCTCCACGTGTGTGCACATAGAACAACTTCGGCATTGGTTTCCAAATGTCCTTCCAGCAATTAGCTGCCTATCTGCAAGAAACCAGCATCTACTATCCCCAAAGCTGCCAACAGAGCCGTAAAAAAATATCACAAGTCTATAAAACAGGATTGAAGGACTTGGGGTTTAATTAGAGAATTAGACTCAGGGCAAATACAAGACTAGTCTTCAGATATGTCAGAAGTTGTCAGAAGCAGGAATGGGATGAAATGTTCCTGTGTTCTCTAGGAGTAGGACAGCCACAGAGAGTCAGAGTTGACATTATGTAAAAGTTTAGAAAGGTGAGGATGGAAAAACAAAACACAAACTGCCTGGGTAGGTTGCACCATTGCAGCATCAGAAGGCTTAAAACCAGACTAAACTGAAGTTGTGAGTATCTTAGGCAGAACTAATACTGTTTTGCCAAAGGAAGGTGAGGTAGTTGATGCCTGAGGTCCTTCCCAGGTACACGCATCCCCTGCAATGCTCTGACAGAGCTGCAGTTGCAGTCAGCAAAAACATTGGATGGGTCTGCACAGAGATAGAGAAGAAAAAAGAAGGAAAAAAAATAAAGCCATAATTAATACTATATACTGCCTGACTCCGAAGGAGAGAAATTACAAATGCTTCCATGGGATGTGATCAGTGTATTTTGGCAACATCCCCTCAGTCCTGGAGCATCTCTAGTAAGTGTGCAGTGTATTTTATTCAACTCACTCTCATGTGTCTCACACCTAAAACAAAACAAAACTATAAAATTGTGTTTTGGAAGATGTGTTTTGGAACACCCCCAATCATGTTATCTGATTGTTCAAATTCCTTTCACAATTATCAGCTTAAATGCTGACCTTGTTGCCCTGAGCTGACAAAATATCTATCCTAAAAGCTCTGTGAACAATATACTATACTGCAATGCTCTAAATGTTACCTTCGTACATGTTAGCAAATGCACAGTGGCGGCACGTGTACAGCATGGGGTGTGCATCTGTGGGGGAAGCATCAGGCCAGCTTTGAGTTTGCTCTTTGTACTACAAAGGAAGAGGATATGTCCGCTCTTATCAGCTGATGGCAGACGGAAATTCCTACTCGAGGTGCAGAGCTTATTCCTCAGAGAGAAGGAAATACTTCTTGTCCTTAGGAAAGGGAGAGTCACTTTTCTAACTCCTTAGATTACTATGGTTTAGCAAACTCTGGTATTCACAGCTGTCAGCCTCACCACTCCTTTCTACCGTGAGACCTTCCTTGATCTTCAGTTACTGCTGGAGCACACCAATGACTCTGCCCTCCCACATCCCAATCCTGGTTATATACCTCTTCAGCCCCTTCCTTTAGTTTCCTTACACTCAATCCAGTATCATCCTCCTTTTACTTGCTGGCTCTGCGGTAGCACCCAGTATTCCCAGGGTAAGCTTATACTGTATTTTGCATTTCTCCATGTTTATGTAAGCTCACCTGCGGGCACTGATAGATGGATCATAGCAGATGCGAACACTATGTCCTAGTTTGATGACTTTTGCTTTGGGCACAAAGCCAGTTCTCCTGGGATATAGCAACTAGTAAACTTTTCCCTTTTATTGCAGTCCCTGAAAAATGAGAAAATAGATACTACTTCAAAATTTTAGCCAGCACCTACACAGTTGTATGTTAAACAAAGAAGATACTGAATTTCTCGGTTTGCAGAAAAATGTTTGCAGTTAACTAACTTAATATACTGCACTTGTTTTCTTTTGTTCAGAATGGTATATGCTTAGCTGCTTTAGATGTATCTTTTAGTGACACTGTGATCGTCTTAACTATTTTATCCATGGGCACGTCCACATGTTAGGTCACAGGTATGAAAACAGAATTGTCATGAACACATACATCACAAATACACCAGGAACATCTTCACCTCCCCAGAGGCTACTCAGCACTCCTGATGTTTGCTGTGATGCATTTTCAGAATAGCAGAAGACAATTTTTTCTGCAATAAATTGATCTTTGCATCTGTGGGCACTATAGGCCGTAGTACAAACTTCTTCCTTTGTTTGAATACCCACTTTCAGATCTCTAATTTGAAGGGAAAAAAGCACAAAATTCTGGCCCCCTGCCCTCTAATACCCTGTTGTCACTCTACAGTGGTCCCACCACAAAAATGTTCCTGTGTGTTAGAACATGGCAAGGCATGAATGAGAACTAAAAAATCAGAAGTTATTCCTTAAAAGGTAAGTGTAAGTTTTCCAACATCAGGAATCATGAGACTGGCAAATACCAGGCCTGAATCCCAGTTACACAAAGCATCTGTAGTTGTCACCAATTTATCCAAACTGCATCTCTTGAAAATCAAACAGCTCTTGCACACAGTAAGGGGACTCTGAATCCATTGTCCTTAAGACGGATGTCTGGGTGGTGTGTAATGTAGCATTTGAAAGGAGAAAATCTCTTTGAGGAAGCTGGAAGTGTCATGGAGGTTGTTTGTTTTATTCTATGGAATATTTATTTCCAACATGAAAACACCATCTGCATATTTCAGTAAGGATTTATGTGATCTTGGTAAAACCAACAATTTATACAAACACCTTCCTATCAAGATGGGGCTGTAACTTTGAATATAAACATACTCCTATGAGAAAACTTTACAATTTAGAGAAGTCCAGTGAAAGGACCAAATTCTGAATGCACATACGTGAAATCCTCCTGGAAACCAGAGCAATGCGCTAGAACACTGAAAGCAAAATTTGGTTCTTAATGTGTCCCTGAAGACTGTAATTATATTTCCCATTGTACTAGTAACATTAATTGAATGTTTAGCTGAAATCAAGTTCATTACAAGTTAAATACAGTACCTAGACTATTAGGATGGTGTTTATAATTATAGTCATAAAGCACTTGTACAACATCTTCATTGCAGCAAATAGGTGGAAGGTGGGGCGTAGTGACTGTTCTGCATCTCAGTTCAGTCTCTGCATCTTTGCACCTGAGCAGCATTGTAGATTAAGGTCACACACACCACTGAGCTGTCTCCATAGCTAGTGCCAACACTGACACATTTTAGAGGGACATGGCCCGGAACAGTTAGCATAAAAAATATAATATTGCACAAACTCTTGTACAAGTTTTTTGCAGTGCAGCCGGACCTTACTAAACATTCCTAGATCTAGAAACATACAATAAATATGTGCACTGTCATACAAATATACCTGGTTATTGGCCACCTTATTGGCCCGATAATACAATTTTAACAATAAACTGGTCTTTGACAAGGCCTTAGAGACTCCAGTCCTCTGCTATATATGTTTTTATATTTGATTTCCTGGTTCTCTCAGAGCATCACTACAGAAAACACCTAATCTGCTTTTGGTATTGTCTAAAGTCTTAACTCCAACAGACACCCTACACAGAGCTTGGAGGAATTGGAGTAATTCACAGCAGTGGACTTCCACCTGAGACACATATGGCGTCCTCCTAGAAAGTGCACAAGTGAACTAAAAATGCAGCAGCCTCTCGTTGAAGAGTAGTTTGTGATGCATAGGGGCCTGCAAGCCCTTGGACAAAACTCTAGGTGTCCCCATACTGAAAGATTGAAGAAATCTCATAAGCAGCACATCCAGTTGATGTAACTTTTTCTCAGTTAAGCATATGCAAGAGTAACCAAACGCAAGTATAATCACTTGGTCCTTCTCACTTTCAAAATAAATTAGGTTTCTTTTCATAGTCATTTTCATAAAAACAGTAACAACCAAAAAGAAAAATTAGTTTTACTGTATTTTATTTGACATGGTTGAAGACACAAGAACACTCAAGATACAATCCAGACAAGTCGTGAAGAGCTCCAAACATCAGTGAAATCTGAATTTATCTTGCACAGAGGTGAACAAGACCACAATGGTTTGATTTATAATATAGTTTAAGACTATTTCAAGCAGGTGAGTGCTGTGACGTTTTGCCCAACAACTTTTATACTATTCATCCGCTTAAGCCACTTCATATCATAAATATGCAGCTTATCTTGGCGATTAAATCTCTGCAATATATAATTAGCCTTCTCATAATAATGCATTAAAACTCCTGTATATAAATATTGGTATATTCATACCAATGTAAACTGTCCTAACCATCACCGCGCATTTATCATATTCTATCACAATTAGCTGCTAACTTTCCACCTAGAGTTAAGTAACTTGGACCCAAACTTGCAAGTTGCTGCTTAGAGCACAACTTCTGTCATGGCCTTCTGCTTTCCCTAAGGAGAGCAGCCCTTGCCTTCTCAATATTAAGTTGCACAATGATATCTGAAACCCCTAGCAAAAAAATGCTCTGCAGGGAATCTCCTGCAAAAGTATCAGAACTACTATTCTAACAATTACTCATTTCCTAATAAATTTCATATTAGTTTTATAGCCTAACATCCTTTATCAAAATGGGCATCTGCATGCCACTTACAATGTAAAGTTATTTAACTGGGTTATAGACTACAGACCACAGCATAATATCCTACTTACAATTTTAATTCCTTAGAGATACAAGCTATTTTTCCATTCTTAGATTTAAGGAGGGCAACAAGGACAGCTGAGAGTTTGTTCAGTAGTTCAGTGCTCTGTAAAGATAAGCTTCATAGTGCTCTCATCAGACTGAAAGAGGAAGTGCAAAAATATGCAAACTTCATATTTTACAGTTACAGTAGAGTCATTTCAGCTACAAATCCCCGCTTGGATCCAGATGGAATCTTATAAAAGATGAATAAGAAAGGGCAGAGAATCACTTCTGTGCTTCAGAAGAGCTGCAGAAACCTTAGCTTTCCCTGCAGACAGGCTGAAAACAGCACAAAAATCATGGGCCACCTGATCTTGCAGTTTGCCTCCTTTTCAGGGGGAGAGGGGGAGGTTGGAGGCATTTATTCGACCAAATTCTGTGTTAACTTAAGGACACGGGAAACAAATCCATGCAAATTGGACTGATTCAGTTTAACAGAGGATGCAAAGACATGGAAGCATACTTCTAAGAATTTTGTCTTTTGGTAGGGGGTAGTAGTAGAGACTGGGTCCTACCTGCAGCTACAATAAATCAGTGTTGCCTGGCTTTGAAAAGTTGTTTTGTGTTTGGGTTTTTTGTTTTGTTTTCTTTTGTCTTTTAAAACTAGAGAAGATCCTTGATAAAACCCCAAAACCTAGGGAAGAAGTTATATATCTGATAAAACCCCAAAACCTAGTGAAGAAGTTGTATATCTAGATCTCACAATCTAATTCTTAACTTGGTTTTACAGGAGGATTCATCCATTATTATGATGAACTGTTGGAGATGGAATGGTCACTGTCTGAAACAAAGAAATGAAAATCCCAGCAATATACTAGTGCATCTGGGTAATGTGCTTAACTGGTATGACTTGGATTGCAGGAAGAATGTTGTATTCTCTGACACACCAACATTCATTTCCTATTATTATAAGATCAGCCTTTTACATTTCATATCTTACCATCTTTAAAAGCCTATAATTACAGAAGCTGATTGAGAAACTATGTTATTTAAAATTAACAGCTGAATGAAACCAACAGAGGCAAAGAGCATTTTTATACAAGAAAATAGCACTGTAGAAAGAAAGAGTCTGTACAATATTTAAATATTGTATATACATAAAATTATATTGTTCATAACTCATCTTAAAGTTTCTCTTGTTTGTAAACCATGGAAAGCAACACACACAAAAAATCCCAGTATTTAGCTTTTAAAGCATTTAGCAGGCAGCAGGAAACGGAATGCTAGCAAGCACACTTTGTAATTATAGAAAGTATCCAGACAGATACTGTGACTAGCATTCTCCATAGTCCTTTTCTTTTCCCTTTTTTTTTCCTTT